>CANXYC010686580.1:0-14064 GCA_948193065.1 Aleurites moluccanus
CAAACTTACCCGATTGAGCCCTAACTGACTCTAAACCAATTCTATGCCTAAAAATTAGGTCATATAACATGCATAAATATAATTCCATGCATACACATATCATATTAACACATCATAAAGAAAGGAAAAATAATTTCCCTAAAGTTCCCTATAAGGGTTTAGACTAAGGTGTTACACAAATCATGGTTCATATCTGGAATATAAAATGCCCACAAAGAATGGTATTATCAAATCTCATCTGATAGAACTGATCTCATGTCATAACATACGTATCGGTAGCCTTGCTACCTTAACATGCACACATGCTTGGCCAGGCATGCGCCTAGAGCTCATGGCCCCCTCTAGGTGGAACACTAATAAAAACCTTATCAGCTGGGCTCCCAAAGTGCACAATGGATCAATGAATTTACTCTCATTGGGAATAGCGTTCTATCCATGGGTCACAGGGTTTCAATCTCATAGGAAGCATATTGGTCGAAAGACCATCATCATATAACATCATTCAAATCGGGTTTAACAAACAATAATCATCTGAGCTTTATGCAAGAAAATTGATCAAGTCATTTATGTTATATACAAAATATATATACAAGTATATGTGAATGAACAATTCAAAGATACTTGGTCTTATTATTTCTAAGAGACACGAAACAAATAAATGTTCATACTTACCTTAATACAATTTCTCTTGAAATTTCCTCTAGCAAATTCCAACTCTAACTCTTCAATTAATTTGATTTCTTCCTCCTAGAAATTTCCCCAAATATACAAAATTAGAGTTTTCTCCAAATCAATAATATTTATTATGATTTCCTAATAATTAATTATCTTAGAGTCTCTACTCTTAATTCTCAACAACAAATTTTATTTATGACTTCAAGAAAATCTGCATTTAATTTCGGAGTTACTGTTCATGCTACTATTCATGACAGCCTCAACATTCTGATTTCTCCCATATTAATTACCATTAGTGACTTCAGATTACTTGTAATAAATTCTATATGCCCAATATTAATTATTCTAACCCATAGACTTAAATAAATCTAAAGAAAATAACTTAGGAAAAAAATTTACCTTATTTCCTTCAAACTGAAATTTCTGAGATTCTTGCTCAAATCTGGTGATTTCTGCCTTAATATAGACTAATCTGAAAGTCTAATGCATTAATTTGAGTACTAATTCCTTAGAAAATAAAATGAGACTAATCTGAGAAAAGACTGATAATTTACGAAGAAAGAAGAAAGGAAAGATCGTGAAACGCTACTGAGGTTTGCTAGTTTTAAATAGGCCACTGCCCCAGAAAAATGCTTGCCAGTTCGCCAATCAGTTTCGGCAAAGCTACCTCGCATAAGCCATCTCGCCATTCCCACTTCGCATTTTCCAGCTCGCACTTGCCAGCTAGCCAAACTGATCCGGCAATGCCACTTCGCTAATCCAGCTCACATATGTCACCTCGCTAGACTCTTCTCACAACTCTTCCTCGCATATGCCACCTCGGCAATGCTTCTTTGCCTCTTCACCTCTTCGCTTCTTCGCCTCTTCGCTAACTGCCACTTCACATAATGTCTCTTCGCATAATGCATTTTCGCATAATTCCACCTTGCCTTTTCTCTCCGCCAAACCTCTTCACCAAACCTCTTCCCAAATCCTCTTCGCCAAACCTCTTCGCCAATCCTCTTCGCCAAACCTCTTCGTCAAACCTCTTCGCCCAATCCTCTTCGCCAAACCTCTTCGCCAAATCCTCTTCGCCAAACCTCTTCGCCAAATCCTCTTCGCCAAACCTCTTCGCCAAATCCTCTTCACACATACCACCTCGCATATGCCTTTTCGCCACTTCGCATTACCGGCTCGCAAAATGCTACTTCGCATTTTGCCAGCTCACCACACCATAAATTTCTCTAAGTTAAATCCTTTTTTGGACATCTCACACTTAACCAACTCGCAAGTGAGCTATAAGTATCCAAACTTACTGATTCTTTTTACCACTTCAAATAAACATGCAAAGGCATAACATAACAAAATTTCAAATCATAAAGACTAACACACAGACCATGGTGACTCTCCAAAGGTCACCCATACTTACTGCCTTAAAATCTCTCCGAACAATCCTAAGAAAAACCACCCTCCACTGAGATATACTTGTCCAAAAATTCTGAAATTTTACAGCCAACATCACAACACATAAAAGAACATTTTTCATGTTCACACCTTTAGCTAATTCTGTATCAGTCATTCCCGGTAAATTCAAACAGACACTGACTTCCTTTAGAAACACTCAACCAGTCCAGTCTAGTTCAAATAGATATAACTCATCACTTACACAGAATTTTGCCAAACCATTTTACAGGATTAGACATAAACTCACAACTTTCATGTTTTATACTTTACTAAATTATGTCTTTAAGATCATGTAATTATCACCACAAAATCCTGAAACTGCAAAGATCAAAATTTTTGAAATTCTCAAACATTCACATTTTAAATTAATTAATTCTCCAAACATACAAAATTAATAAAAATTATACAAAAATGGCAGATATTACAAATTATCTTTAAAGCCACTAGTTAAGAAATAATGATTCACAAAAAGTGATTGGTCAAAATTTATTTTAATACAACTTTTCAATTATTTAATTTAAACTTTTTAAATACAATTGTATTAAAATCTCTACTTGGTAACGCTTGAGAGAAATTTGTTTATGAGGACTTTTCATCATGATCGATCGACTATTCACCCATTGAACCATTTGTGCTCTAGGTCGTGATGGTTGAACCAAATACTTACTTTGAGCTCTAAAGATTTGCCAAAAATTCCCACAATGTATAAGAACATTAAGTGTGCTTAGTGGTCACACTACGATGCTCAAGTCAGTAAATTTCTTAAAGAACAAACAATGTTGAAAATATGATAATGCAAACATTTAGTTTAAATTAGATAGGTATTTATAATGATTGCTTAGCCAATCTTCTTCCTAGTTGAATAACCATTTAGGAGGAAGAGTTGGACTAGAATTTGGATATGATGAATGAGATGTTTCCTTCATTGGTGATTTTAGTAGAAATAAGATGCTAATTAGGTTATTTTCAAGTAGGATTCGATAAACCTAAGTATTTGCCTTTTCCTTTTTCTATGCACTCACCCAGATACATGTTCATCTAGAATGTTAGTAGGTCTATTCAACCAATCGCTTGTTCAAATGTCCTCCTAAAAAAGAGTGAATAGGTGTCATTCCAGGTTGGGTTCACCTTTTAAGGGTGAACAAATTTCTAGTGATGTTTAATGTTCCTTGAACATATTAGAGTATGCTATTCAACTTTCAATCTTCAGAATTATCTTTCTATGTTGAGCAATGAATTATCTTTTTTTAAGCTTGGGTACTCAACTCAACTTAGCCTTAATCTCAAAATTAATAAGGGTTGACTATATGGATTCTTTGTCTCCACTCCAAATGATTTTAGGCAATATCTTTTGATCCTTATAGTGCCTCTAAATCATATTGTGTTCCTCTCCTTCAAGTTAGTTTAGGTCCACCCATTCATTTTTTCTTCTCCTTTTATAATAATATATTCAACCTTCTTAATTGCTTCACATGTCCAAACCATCTTAATCTCCATTTTCTCATCTTGTCTTCAATCGATGGGACTCTCACTTTATCTCTAATGCTTTCATTATGAATCTTATCTATTCTAGTATGACCATAAATAATTATTTATTTATTTTTCAAATATCCTATTATCATATGTTCCCCCTAAAAAAAAGGAGAACAAATTTCAGGTCATTTTCTCTATCTTTGAACATACTAGTTTTTGATCAACTAGCAATATGTTGAGCTATTTTTGTGCGTTGAGTAATGTATTTTCATCTTCCTAAACTTGTGTATTGTCTATTCAATGCGTAAACTATCATATACTTCAATTCTCTTGCTTTTTAATTGGTGACTCTGTCAGTCAACTTTTTATTATACTAATTGATGTTAAACAATCTTTTAGTCATAAATCTGTGACAAATATTTTAGAGACTAGTTGAAGCTTCCTTTTGAGGTGTGTAAGTTTTTCTACCCTTAGCTTTTTCATCTTCCTTTTTCACTTTTATTGTTCAATGTGTGCTCATATGTTCAATTCTTGGATGAACAAATGATTTTTAATAAGTTTATCTCAGATTAGTGCATCTCTTCCTGTTCTTAATCAAAAGCTGGTGTAAGCATGACTTCATCCGGTACTGTGGTCCAGATTCTCTGGCCAAGATCTTAATTTAGTTGAAAACCTTCTTCTTAGATGTTCAACCACTTATGCTGATCAACATATTCTTCTTGTTGTACTGTTTAACTTATGCTTACTTTCAAGCTAAAGTTTGTGGATTTTTTCCCTGTTGAGCTTTTATCACACTTTTATACTTTTGGAGTTTGTTTTCAATTTTGTGAACTCTATTGAGCTTTTTCTTGTATGATTTATCATTAAATTTGTTATCCCAACAAAGGGTGAACCAACACTCTATTCACCTTTAGCCTGTATCAGTGTCACCTGTAGATATAAGTTCTTGTTCAACACATCTATAACGTCTTCTTTTGAGGTGTCCTTTGCTTAATTTGTATAGAGGAGTAATTTTTTTTTGTAATAAATTCTTTCCTACTTCTCTTGCAAGTGTCATAGGATGTTTACTTTCATTTGTTCTTGAGCTATATTTAATCTCTTCATTCTTCAAGTTGAACACTTGATTACTGTTCAATAAGTGAGCAAATTGTGAATCTTATTTATTCTTCCATTTGAACAAGGTTTTTGTTGATTTACCTCCCATAATAGTTGTATTTAAAACCTGCATGCTTTGTTAGTATATGTTGTTTCTTAGCTATTAACCTGAATTGAAAATACAGAGCAAGAACAATCATCAATTTATTAAGAACCAAGTAAAATATAAATAATATCGAAACAACTTATCTGATTAGTTGAGGCGTGATATATCACTGTCCTTAAGGAATATTTTGGCCCCTCAGTAGATTACTGATGCTCATAGTTTCCAACCAAAATCACCTCCAAGATTCAACAGCTATAGCTTCCTTAATTCAAGCACAAGAATAAAAAAGCTCCATGAACAACTATAATACTATTTTGATTAGACTAAAAGACTTGGAAAGACTCTTGTGTATTTTCTATGTGTTCTGAAGACTTCTCCTTACTGCTCTTATATAGGAGAAAGGAACCAACGTTCAAAGACAAAAAATAAATGCCATAATTTGGTGAATTAAAGAAAGAACGGTCATAAACAAGCCAAGCCAAGTCGAGCCGAGCGGCATGTGCATGTGTGATATAAGGTGTGCACCCACTCACGCCACATATATAGTGTGGTCCACTAAGTAGTCCTTATTTGACTGTGAAGTGTAATAGTTAATATATACTCTTATAAGAGTTTGTAATATTTCAATATGGGATAAATGTCTTTTTATATACCCACTTATATATTATATATACAACAATCCCCCACATATATCAAAGGACAAATTAAAAGCAATGAGTGATAAAAAAGAAATGAAAGTTCTGATCAAAATCAAAGAAACTCTGACGTATAAGCACTGGTGTCTTTTAGACTATGAACTAATGCATATAGTAGATATGACTTGAATCACGAGTCTTTGGTGAAACATAAAGTTTCTATGAATCTCTACCCTTTAATATGAAACAGAGTACATATTACTCACATCACATTCTCACGTATAAGCTGTTTAACGCGATTTGGCACATGTTGGCTGTGTGCCAATACCTGGAACTCATGAGTGCTTTAGAGATAACTGCCTAGTTCTCATAGGGGCGACCCCACCCCACACTCACTTAGCTGCCTCCATCAAGTGTACTCTATAGTCATATACACCACCCAATCTGGACTATGGATAAGCATTAAGAGTCATATATAGACTCAACCTCATCGCAGTAGAACTACTCAACCTCATCATTGTAGCTGTACACTACCCTACACCATAGGGGTGGACTCATATAAATAAAGTGGGTAATGCCTCTAAATCGTCCAGTGACCTGTTATTACCCATATGAACCTACTTCATGGGATCACCAATCACATAGGATGGATTGCCATCACTTCGATCTATGTTGTAGGCAGAAGCCCTATCCCCCTCGATGTACTTTCCACTAACACTATGCTTAGTGGTTTGGTCAGCGGATCCGCAAGATTAAGCTCTAACCTTACAAAATCAAGGGATATAACCCCATCAGATAACAACTGTCTCATAATATTATGTCTCAAATGTATATGTCTACTTTTGCCATCATAAATCTTGTTATTGGCTCTCCCAATGGCAGCTTGCAATCACAATGCATAGACACAGATGTAACTGGTCTTACCCATAAGGGAATATCTTCCAAAAGATTTCTGAGCCACTCTGCTTCAGAACCTGCCTTCTTTAAGGCAATATATTCAGACTCCATAGTAGAGCGTGTTGCACAAGTTTATTTTGAGGATTTTCATGAAATCGCTCCTCCTCCTAAAGTAAACACATATCCACTGGTAGATTTGGTCTCATCAGAATCTAAGATCCAATTTGCATCTATATACCCTTTTAAGAATGCAGGTGTACCTGAATAATGTAATCCTAAGTTCACAGTACCTCTCAGATATCTAAGAACTCTAGTTAAGGTAATCCAATGATCTCTATTAGGATTTTGGGTATACCTACTAAGTCTATTTACAACATAAGCAATATCATGTCGACTACAATTCATCAAATACATTAAACTTCCAATAATTTATGCATACTCAATTTGTCCTATACTAGGACCATTATTTTTTGCAAGATGTAAAGAGGAGTCATAAGGTGTATTTAAAGGGCTAGTCTCAAAATGTCCAAACTTCTTAAGAATCTTCTCTACATAATGATCTTGAGAAATTACATAACCATTTTGAACTCTCTTTAATTTTATTCCTAATATTACATCTGCAACACCTATATCCTTCATATCAAAATTAGTAAATAACCTTTTCTTAGTTTCTGATATCACATCAAGACTAGTCCCAAAAATTAGTAAGTCATCAACATATAAACATACTATTACTCCAGACTCATTATTTTCAAAATTAGTTTATATACACCTATCTACATCATTCACTGAGTATTTTCCAGAAATCATTACTTTATCAAGTTTTTTCATTCCATTGTTTAAGTGCTTGTTTGAGACCATAAAGAGACTTAACTAGCTTACACACTTTATTTTGGTTTTCAGGTGATATAAACCCCTCGGGTTGATCCATATAGATTTATTTCTCTAAATCACCATTTAGAAATGTTGTTTTCACATCCATTTGATTTATAGTCAAATTAAATATAACAACACATGCTATCAAGGACCTAATTGATGCTATTCTGGCAACAGGAGAATAAGTATTAGAATAATCTAAGTCTTTCTTTTGTTTGTACCCCTAGGCAACTAGTCTAACTTTAAATTTATTTATTGAACCATCATATTTCAGTTTCCTTTTAAAAATCCATTTGCACCCTATTGATTTTGTTCCAAGAGGTAAATCAACTGATTCTCAAGTATGGTTACTCATAATGGATTATATTTCACTATTAATAGCTTCTTTCTAGAAAGGTGCATCTAGAGAGGTTACTGTTTCATTATATGTTACAGGATCATTATCTAAAAGGTATATAAAGAAATCATCTCCAAAATCCTTTTCTTTCCTAGCACGAGAGCTTCTCCTAGGTTCAATTTCAGTTTCTAGGTCAATCTCCTTATTTGACTCATTAACCGTTGTGGGAATAAATTTATCAATTTTAGTTTTAAATGGAAAAATATTTTCAAAAAATTCTACATTTTTTGTTTCAATAATTGTGTTTGCATTTAGCACATCACTTCTTAAAACAAGAAGTTTATAAGTAGCACTATGGTTTGTATAACCAACCAACACACAATCAGCAGTTTTTGAGCATATTTTTCTCCTTTTAGGTTCAGGTAAAAGAGCCTTCACAAGGCACCCCCACATTTTGAGGTATTTCAAATTAGGCACAAGTTTTTCCCACAACTCATAAGGTATTTTATTAGTTTTCTTGAATATTATCCTATTTTGGAGATGACAAGCAATTAACATAGATTCCCCCTATAAATTGAGAGGTGCACCAGAATTCAAGAATATTGCATTACACATTTCTTTTAGGGTTTTATTTTTCCGTTTAGCTACTCCGTTTGACTCGGGTGAGTAAGGTGGAGTTACTTCATGAATTATTCCTTAATCTTCACAAAAATTACTAAGACTAATTGACTCATATTCACTTCCCCTATCAGATCTTAGTCTTTTAAATTTTTTTTTCTCAAGTTTGTTTTCTACTTTTGCTTTAAAGATTAAGAATTTCTCTTCCATTTCATTTTTACTTGTAAGCAAATATACTAGTATATACCTAGAATAATCATATATAAATGTTACAAAATACCTTTTACTTCATCTTGATATGTTTTGAGACATGTCAGCTAAGTTAGAATGAATTAAACTAATTTAGATTCTCTATGTTGAACTATCTTACAAGGTTTCTTGGTAGCTTTTGCTTTTATACAAATCTTATATTTTCCAGGATTTGTAATTTTTATATCTTTTAAAATTTCCAAATTATTCATAAGATTGATATAAGAAAAATTAAAATGTCCTAATCTAGCATGCCATAAATCATCACAATCAATCAAGTAAGCAAAAGAGGATGCAATATTATTAGAAACAGAATCAAGTACATTCAAGTAAAGCAATCCATGACCAGCATAACCTTTCCCCACAAAGTTCCCATTCCTAGTAAGTAATGTCTTATTAGATTCTATAGTAAGCTTAATACCAACATTTAAAAGAAGAGTAACAGACACTAAATTACGCCTAATAGTTGGCACATGAAGTGTGTTGGTAAGGGACAATATTTTTCCTAAAGTCAGATTAAGATTCACAGTTCCTTTTCCCAGGACAGGAGTAGAGCGGTCATATGCTACAAAGACATGCTTGCCTTCTAAAGGTGTGTAGGTGGAAAAAACAGAGCGATTTGCACATATGTGCTTAGTGGCACCTGAATCTATCACCCAAGCTTTGTGATTTTCTACTGTGTTCACCTCAGTCACCATTGCAACTGTTGTATCCTCATTTTTAGTTTCCACTAAATTTTCCCTATGATAGTTGTTGTTCTTTTCTCCCATTTTGTATATACATTGGGCAGTATAGTGATCTGAAACTCCACAAACAAAACAAGCTCCCTTAGTTTTCTTAGAATGATATTGGTTTGACCTATTGCCCTGGTTGGAATTGCAGTGTTGACATTGTCCATAGTTGTTATGGTGTTTCTGCCCATGGTTATATCTAGAGTTGTCATGGTTTTTCTTTCTATCATCAACTAGGTTGGCTTTATATATTAATTCCTTAGCTTTGGCAGCTTGATTCAACTTTCTATTTTTCTCTTCAGTTCTAATATGGATTATAAGTTCTTCAAGAGTAAAATCTTTCCTCTTATGTTTCATATTGTTATTACAATCTAACCATGACTCAGGTAACTTATCAATCAAAGAGCCAACAACAAAAGCAAGAGGAAAAATAATATTCTTAGTAGTTAATTTATTAACAATTAAATGAAACTCATGAATTTGTGCAGAAATGTCATGACCCACTTTTGGATCGCGACAATCCTAGGGCACGGGTAGACTTATAAGGTCACCGAAAATCTTTAGAACCCATGATCAATCCATTTATCATTCATTCAATCAATATTAACTCATTCATCAATGCTTAAATCCCATTTATTACTTATAAATTTTACAGAAATTTTGCCAGAGTTTCCTTTGTAATTTTAGAGTTTCCTTTGTAATTTTAATGTTATTCCAGACCCAAAACCGAGTATCTCAAAAATTACACAACCTGCACTAAAAAATATTTTTACACTCTCAATAATTTACCATCCTTATACCCTCAACTTCACAGTTCAACAGACATACATGACGCTTGTAAATTTCTTTTTCAAAACATATAAATTTCATTTTATCATATTTCAGTATCATTATCTTGTATCAATCATTAAGCATTATACATTACAGTTTGAATGCCACTGAAACATAAGTTATTTCACTGTTCATACAACATTATAGTACTTAATCACCTAATTACATTCAGTACCATGGAGCTCTATGAGTTGACACTTTTGACTTTTAGAAAATAAAATTGTACCTCGATCAACTTGACATTCCAAGTCGAATAAGAAATTGACTTAGAATCAACCTTCACTATCTCATCCCTGTAAAAATTATAAACCACTATTTGGTGAGTATAAAATACTCAGTGAGCATGTATACATCATTAAACAGGAGATATAAACATATGATAATAAAAGTTGTCAATGGAAGTCAAGTGTCAATAAATACAATGAAGAATATTAGTATATTCAATTTGCTTGTCAAAGATTAATTAATTTGTACACCAAATGTCTTTGGAAGTTTGGAACAGGTAACAATCAAATCGATGATAGAATGGTCATCAATGGTAAGCAATAAGATATAAGCTTGGAATCAATAAACAGGTAAACAATACTCGTATCATGTAGATAAGATAGATAAAGGGCCAGAACACGTATAATCTCATATCAATCTCATATCATGTACGTAAGGCTGATCAGGCCCTATGGCTAGGATAGTTAACCCTTCTCAGCTAGGGTATCACATATAGTCAATGTGCACATTGCTATCGGTATGTACCCTACCCCGTCGGTGAGGCAGCTCTGTCAAATCCACATGTAAATAGGCCAATGGAAATCAATAACAATATCACGTATTCATTAGGAACATTACGGTACAATGACTTTCGATCAATACACATGGGCTTACTTGTCAATCAATGTCATTACATTTCATTAATCATGTATTGATTTCTTTACTTGATACAATGGTAGCAATTAACAATAAATATCATGGAATGTGGTTAAACATTTGGTGTGCATATTTTTAGAAACATTTGGGTACATGATCAATCAAGAACAATATGTATTTCAATATCAATTACAATCAATGAATAAGGATGATTTCAATTTTTAAGAATAATCAAAGGATGATCAACAATAATAATGTGGCTCTTAACCAAGAAAGAAACATGTTCATTGGGTCAACAAATCAAAACAAGGATATGCATAATGATGTATACATTACTCACCTTAGCTTATAACTTGTACATTTCCCTTTTTCTTTATCCTTGATTCTTTGCCTTATCTCTTATGGTACCCATCACGTCTCTTATTCATTCTTGACTCTACATATCCAATTAATTTCTATTTAGATACTATTTAACATAAACTTACATCACTTATACTTATATTGAAGTAAATTCCTCAAATTTCCAAGTTACTAGGGTTTTTCTGTGTAAAATTCTTTACTGGCAGCCTGTGTTCCATAACTCATATCTCTCTCTACAATTATCCAATTGCTTCAGTTATTATTCCTAATTAAACTTAACATATAAGGTTCTAACATATCCAAATTTCACATTAAACTCATTACTTTACAATTTATGGTGTTAATTTAAACTTACTGTTACAACCAGTCCTGCTGCCTGTATTCTACCTACAAATCTTATTCTAGCATATACTGTTCTTTTGCTAATAACTTAATCAATACTTAATAAATTACTATAATTCCTTTTACTATTGAAAATAGACACATAAAATTATATCATATCCAAATTTTAAAATTGTTGGATCACTGAACAATTATTAGTGAATTTCTAAAGTTAAACTACTGTCCTGAAACCTTTATCTAGACATACCCTGTTTCCATACCAAAAATTAATTCCTTGCTCATCTAATTACAAAACCATTTTACATAATTTATATAACATATAAATTAACATCTTTCATGTTTAACACTTTCTCTAATTCAGAATTTAAGGCCCTTATATTAATAAAACTCTGTAACCTATGTTCTGTTAAATAGTCATTCCGAGCAGTCTACACTTATGACCTAATATCTCATAAACCACAAATCCAATTGAAAACCCCTTTTATAGAATTATATATAAGACATAAATAAACGCTTTTCATATGAACACTTCTTCTAATTCTGTCTCTGTCATTATGTACAATAAAAATACAGTAGCATTTTCTAGAAAATCTAATTCCAGGTCAGTCACAGTTTTTATCAAATAACTATTTCCTCACTTTGAATTTTCCAAATTTCTTTTACAGACATATCATATTTATCTATAAATTTTATGTTTTAACTATCTTCAAATTCTGTTATTAAAATTTCGGAATATTAGCCATAATTTATTGCCTTAAATCAAATTTCAGAAACTATATAAACCCTAACTTATTTTTTTACATTTTTAACTTAATTCCCTCAATTATTTGTCAAATCATGTTGTAGAACTCTTAAATACAATTAAAAATGATAATTTTACGATCATTACCTTAAGTTAAACTCTTGGATTCCATCTTCTTTGATCTCTCCAAATAGCTTCACATAATCTCCATCAACTTCCTTTTTTAACTCTTCTTTCTCTCATCTCTTCCTATCTAATTTTGGTTGATTTCTATGGAAAGGTTAAGAGCAAATTTTGGGTTGTTTCTCTTCCCTTTGGTTCGGCTGCTTCCTCCTCCATTTGCTATTTCCATCTTCTTTTTATATACACCAAAAGCCAACCAAAAAGAAATGAAGACAAAGAAAGAATTTTCTAGAATTTTGATGATTTGTCACCTATTCAATTAATTAATAAATCAATTAATAATTTTCTATCAAAAAATTCATCCCCCCACCATCATGTTCGGCCACCTGTAACACCTAAACCTAAACCCTATTGGAATCCTTAAAGGGGAACTTAGGGGAAAATTTTTGTTTTCTTTATAACATATTGTTATTGTGTATTTATGCATGAAAATGATACATATGCATGTTATATGACTTGATTTTAGGCTTAGAAGTGATTTAAAGGCTGTTAGGATAAAATCGGAAAATTTTGAAATTTTTATGAACTGGGGGCAAAATGGTCATTTCACAGCCCCTTCGGATTTTGATGGATTTAGCATTATTTTTAAAGATAGAAAAGAATTTAAGTGAATGTAAATGGTATTATTAAGTTTATTTGAATAATAGATAGAAAAATAAACCCAGTTGAAAACAGTTCCCGGCAAGCTGCTCAATTGAGGTGCTTGAGGAGCTTGAGGTGCTTCGGTTTGCACTAAGGGCATTTTGGTCTTTTCCTTAATAATATGGGATTATAGAATGTGTGCAACCTTATGGTATTAGTTTAGGATTGATTAAATCTAGCCATTGGATCAAATGATGAAAAAATGGACGGTTGGATCAATAGGTTGCAAATTTGCTATCATAAGCTTAAAGCATTGGATTTTTGCCATTGGTTTTTGATTTGGTGTGGCAAATATATATGTTAGCCACCAATGTTGACTTTGGATGGACAAATAGCATTAAAGTAAGCAAAATGGATGGTTGGATGGCTATGTTTCACCAAAGTTACCATAAACCTAAACCATTGGATCAAACCTTAGATATTTGAATAGATTTTTACCACCACTTCACATCTTCACCTTTATATTCAGCCAAAAGATGCAGAAACTCCATTGTTATAGCTTATAGGTTTTGGCCACCATATGCACCACCCATTTCTTATAGTTTTCTTTCAAGTTTTGATGGAATTAGATAGTATCCATCATTCTAAACACCGTTCTAACCATTAAATCAAAGGAAAAACTCATTAGAACAACAAATTAATTCAAGAAAGATTTGAAAGAATTTTTGGTAAGTTGTTAGTTTTTGAGTTCTTTTGATTTATTAATGTGCATATGGTGTTCCTTATTAATATTTATGGATTAGAATTCATTTTATATGGTTGGAATGCAAAATAATGGATTGTGTAACACCTCAACCAAAAGCTAACCCAAACCATTAGAGGGGCTATAGAGGGGGAAATTTTTTCTTTCTTTTTTCATTGTTAATGATGTATGTTTATGCATGAAATTGATGATTATGCATGTTATTTGAATTAGTTTTAGGCATAGAAGTAGTCTAGAGGCTGCTAGGACTTAATCGGGAAATTTT
>CANXYC010686685.1:0-15407 GCA_948193065.1 Aleurites moluccanus
AAAGTTCAAAGTGAATCTTCCTAATGATATAGTAAAAGATGCAAAATTAAAGGAAGAATGTTATGCTCAGCTTCATAGTGCATCAGCCACACCATGCCCTACTCATAGTGGCTTAGAATCTTCCAAGATTATCTTTAAATCAGAAACAAATGGCAAGCACACATTTGGGCTTGCTGGGAAACTAAAATTTTCACCAGTAACCTGCACTTCAGCCATCTTATTGCCTCATTTTAAATACCCACCACCTACAGTTCCAGTCTACAAAACACCTCCAGTTCCAGTTTACAAACCAAAACCGAAGCCACCACCAGTTCCAATCAATAAGCCACCACCAGTTCCAATCTATAAGTCACCTCCAGTTCCGGTCTATAAATTGAAACCAAAGCCACCACCAGTTTCACTCCCACCAAAACCACCAATCCACTGTAAGCCTGTCCCTCCACTTCCACCAAAGCCACCAATCCACTGTAAGCCTCACCCTCCACTCCCACCAAAACCACCGGTCGACTGTAAGCCTCACCCTCCACTCCCACCAAAGCCACCGATCAACTGTGAGCCTCACCCTCCACTCCCACCAAAGCCACCGATCAACTGTACAAAGCCACCGAACAACTGTAAGCCTCACCCTCCACTCCCACCAAAGCCACCGATCAACTGTACAAAGCCACCGATCAACTGTAAGCCTCACCCTCCACTCCCACCAAAGCCACCGATCAACTGTGAGCCTCACCCTCCACTCCCACCAAAGCCACCGATCAACTGTGAGCCTCACCCTCCACTCCCACCCAAGCCACCGATCAACTGTGAACCTCACCCTCCACTACCACCCAAGCCACCGATCAACTGTGAGCCTCACCCTCCACTCCCACCAAAACCACCGATCAACTGTGAGCCTCACCCTCCACTCCCACCAAAACCACCGATCAACTGTAAGCCTCTACCTCCAATTCCAAAGATTCCACCATTTCATAAGAAGCCATGCCCTCCTCTTCCTAAGCTTCCTCCATCGCCAAAGATTCCTCCAAAGCATTTCCACGATCCCAAGTTTGGAAAGTGGCCTCCACCACCCATTTCTCCTATTCATTAGGCTATAATTAATATTAATTATGAAGTACGTACTCTACAAGGTGATATATATTCATGGCCTTTAGTCTGAAGTCTTCAATACCACAATAAGAAGCCTTCAAGGTAGAGAAGAGTGTGAATTATTGTTAATTTCATACATTTATTAGTTAAAGAGTGTATGTCATCTTTGTATGCCTACTGTAATATTTAATTATAATAATTTATTTTCACTACGTTCAAATTAATAATTCATTTTCTGAAGTATATTAAAATTTAATTTATTAATTATATATATAATCAGATGTAACCCTTCTCTTCTTATAAGAGATAAATATCTTGATTGATTTTTCAGTATATATTATCTCTTTTTGATTAACAGATAATAACTAAAATTAATATATGCTTATGCAGTGTTGAAAAAAAAGAAAGGGTTGGATCGCCATGACGAGTCGACCCAAATAACTTGTAATTATAATATATATTTTGTTGAGTAATTATAATTATAATTATGAGCCTAATTAAAAGGAGATATTATATATTGATTTGTATAAATTTTAATTGGATATATAAAAATATAATAACGTGATTTCATCAAAATTCAACTTTAAGTCATTCTTATATATATATATATATATATATAAGTATTAAATATTTTAAACATAAAATATAATTATAATTATATATACATAAATATAAATATATATGATATGATTTTACATATGTTTATATAATGATTATTCTCTCTTATATATGTATATATATATATATATACAAATTAAATATTTTAAACCTAATATGTGGTTATTGACAAATCATAATCAGATAGGAACTCTATTCAGTATTTAATTAGTAATAATTTTTACAATTAAATTTATTTTCAATATTAAGAAACCATAAGTTAACATTATAATGTCATAAATTAATAATTACTGTTTATACACATCTAAATATAATATAATGATAAGTATATATTTTTTTAATAATAAATTTAATATCGATTCACTATTTCCAATGCTAAAAAAAAGAGATACTTCTTATTAATTATCACTAGTTAATTTGTTATTATTTATTATTTAAGAATTGTAAGTAGTTATAACTGGCTAATTAGTTATTATTAACACTCATATTAATAGTTAATATAGTTAATTATTTGTTATTTTTTTATTTAATATTAAGATGGCATCACATGTCAACTTTCGTGCATCAAATTAAGTCTTCTAATTAGTTATTATTTATTAATAAGTCTTTTAATTAATTATTACTTATTAATAATTAATTTGTTATTATTTAATATTTATGATTTGATTTTAAAATTTATAGATTAAACATAGATAATATATTTTTAAACTCGCTTAATAATATTATAGTTTTATTTTCTAAAAAAAAGGTCATAATTTAGTTGAGCATATTATATTTGACTCAAAAACATCTAATTATTATAGTAAATCAATAAAAGTACATCTATTAATACATTTGGTAAAATAATATAATTGTTATAAATTATAAAATATATAAGAATATATATATATATATAAATAATAATTAATTATGTAAAAATTAAATTTAATAAGATAATTAATAATATGTTTCAATTTTTTTGATCTATATGAAATTCAATTTGAACTACATATATTAAAATATAAAATTTTAGTATTATTATGCTATAAATAAAATAAAATAAAATATTAAAAAAAAAACTAAAAAGAGTATGTTTGTGATGTTTTTGGCCTTTAAAGTGTGTGAAAGGATTGCAGACGTGCTGCATGTGTAAAATATCTAAAATGACTGATTGAATGCAGTTGTTTGACTTCTAATTAGGTAACTATGCAAGGTTTAAAGAGACTTCAAAACTTTTGGGTGCATCCTTTCAAAAATTTTACTAGATTTTAACAGTAGAAATCTTGCAAACAGGTGAACTTTATTGCTTGTGAAATTGTAGTTACAAGAGGAATTAATTATAAATACATAAAGAAAGGCATGGAGCCTTTGAAATTGCAGCAGTCTAATTGTAATACAATTTTACTCTACTAGAGAGTGTTTGGAAGTTTCCTCATTGCGAGGCTTTTGACCTGTTTGACTGAGGCACTGAGTCTTTGAAATTGCAGTAATTTGACTGTAATGCAACTTTATTCTGTAGAAGAGTATTTGGAGGTTTGCTTGTTGGGAGGCATTTGAGAAGAATCTTGACCGCTTAAGAGGAATTGTTATTTTCTTAGGAGAATTTTGGTAGCATTTATGAAGAAGTGTGTCTGTTGACTGATAGATATATTAGATGATTGATGGTGGATTCTTGGTTAGAGGTGTTGGTGTCTTGGTAAACATTGGTTGGTTTTATGTCTGTCCGTCTTTTGATGAATCTTGATCTCCATCTCCATCTATGGAATTCCTCCTCTTTTATAGCTTCTTTAGCATAACTTCTAGTAGTAAATTCTTCCTCTCCATGTTCCTCAGCTCAAGTAACTGCTCCACAACTTTCTATAAGGAGTTGCTTCTAGTAACTTCTCTTAAGGAACTGCGCCACTTCCTCCATATTTCTCTAAGATCACACACATTCTCTACTAGTAGTGAACATGATGAAATTATCTGGAATTTTCTCTCCTACACATGTTAAAAATAACTACAGATCACAACCTCTCATTTAATGTGGGCCAGATTATTAAATTAATTAAAACTAAATATTTCATTGGGTCATCATGGACTTAAAAGTAATTAAGCCTTTAAATAAATTATAGGCCTGCCCACTATTTTTTGGTGCAACATTATATATATTTTATACTAGATTTACTAGGGATTTAAATTTAATATAAAATCTAATTAATTTGAAATTTAATATAAAATTTTTAGTAAAAAAATTTTAAAATATAAATATATTTTGATATATAAACTCTGTAAAATTATTTAAATGGTTTGGTGTATGGTTGATTAAGATTCTTTTTACTAAGAAAGAGATCAAATTCATTCAAGAAATAAAGAGAGCATCAGCTCTAATAAAACTATCAATGGAAGAAGGCACCTCTTCCATCCAACTGTTCTCATCTATAGAATTTGTGTCACCTCCTAAATTATGGAATATTATCTAGCGCGCGGGAATAGTCTAGCTACTAACACCCGTAAAATCTTTATCTATCAATTAATTGATTAAATTATTAATTTTTAATACAAATTTATGTATAGTTTTTTTTTGTAATTTTAAGTTAATACCCAATATGAATAGTGTCAAGTTCAACATTTTAATAATTTTTCAAAATTCTCAATTGCATAAAAAATACACTTCTAATCCACCCTTATAACCTCACTACAAAATTACATTCACAATACCTAATCATATTATTCAATTAAATCAATATTCATTTATGATAATAATAATTACGTTCATATATATGAAATTAAATATCATATGTATATATTAGGTTATACAATTATCCTCCATTCAACAAAGTTATAAATATTTATACACTTAATTCCAATATACCTATGTATTTTAATTGTAAATGTATAATGATTTGGATTTCAATATATTGTTTCAAATTTTATTATCATTATGATTCATATTTTTATATTTTGATTGATGATTAGATTTTGTTGATGTTATTTGAAAAATGGCACAAAATAATATTGTTCTAAAATTAAATTTTAGAGTTTTTTTTTTTTTTTTATTAATACTATTATTAGTGACAATCAATTTTGTCACACATAATAGTATAAGATATATCTATGACAATGACGCTTGTAACTAATTTAATTTTATGACAACCAAATATCATGGCTAATAGTGTTCCTGACAAGTATTATTGTCACTATTTATATTTTTTGTAACAATCATTGAAATTGTCATGATATTTTAATACATATATGTTTTTTTTGTGACAAGATTAATATATTGGTGACAACTTATATATTTATAGTTACAACAATATTTGTCAGTAAAAATATTTTATGTGATGACATATTTATTGTCATAAATGCTATATTATTTGTGATAATATTTATTGTTACAAATTATGATTATTTTTAGTGACAGGATTTTAGGTGACAATACTGTGACAATTTTTTATTGTGACTGAAAATCTTTTGTGACAATTTTTTAATTTTTATGATAACTTTAATTATCACAAATTGTATGATTTCTGATAGTGCCTCAAATCCCATGAAGCATTTCTAAAAAACTAAAAATGTAGAAAAGATATATCTATATTATTTACTACTATCGATTCCAATGAAGGGAAAAATAACGCCTTTGAAATCGTTACCGCTATCTATTCCGTATCTAAAAAATATTAAATTATTGAAATGGTGAATAAATATATTCATTGAGTCATAAATATGTCATTATATACTTATAGTTAAAAATGAACAATAAAGGATGACTAATAAAACGAAAAACAATCAAAGAAAAACGACTAACAATATTTTAATATAATGAGACCGAGCTGACATCGATCAATACGGCTTTGTTGAATAGCAGAATTCACATACTTGCTATCATTCTCCACTTCAAGGACAGAAAAATGCAATGAAAAACCCAACTGCAGACCATAAAGAATGGATCGAGCTTCTGCGATATCCACAGCACTGTCACCATCTCGCCAGCAAGAAGCAGGCGACATAACCTCTCCAGCAGCATCTTTAAAGACCACTCTATATGCAGAGCCAACATGTGCAAATACAGCAGCATCAGCATTAATTTTAATGGAACCCAGCGCTGGCGGCAGCCAATGAGTTGGAGAAGCAACTCCTATATCAGCAGATTGTGAGTGATTAGCATCCTTGTAATCTTGCAGAAGTTGCGATGCTCGCGAGAAAATTTCAGTCGCTGTACACTGAACCTGTTTGAAGCAGATATTATTCCTTGAAGTCCAAATAAACCAGGCGTAGAGGCAAAATAAATCAAGAGCATCAGAATTTTTGTCTCAGAAATCCATAAACCAGTGTTGGAAAGATGGTCCTGTTAAAGGCAGTATCAAGTGTGCAATAGGACTTGCACCCCTAATAAATAGGACAGGAGGGCATTGACACAGAGAATGGAAATTGGACTCAACATCAGAATTACAACACCTACAAACTGGGTTAACATTAAGATTTCTTTGGAGCATAAGGTACCCGTTAGTAAATTTGAGTGGCAGACCCTCCAAAGAAAATACTTTACTTTTGGTGTAAGCTGTAATTTCCAAATTTAAGTCCACAACATTTGGATACCTGTATCAATAGGAGCCCCAACATCAGCATAATTAGTAAGGTCAGGATATGTACAAGAAAAGGCAAAATGATAACAACTTTTGACTGAATAACTTCCATTAGTATTATAGAACCAGGAAATTATATCAGAAGGCCTCTTTTCACTAAGTGGAAAAGAAAAAATAAACTCAGCCTTATCTTGGTTAAAAATATCCTCAATATGCTAATATCCCAAGTTCCATTATCAGTAATTAACTCATTGACAGTGGCAGTACTATCGAGAACTTGATAAGGAGATACAATGGTTGATTAAGATTTATAATACTAGAGGTGATGAGTTTTATTTTCAACTTTTATCTTTGGATTTTTTAAATATATATTTGGAAACCTGAAGGAAAAATTAAGTGGAATTCAAGCCTGTAAATAAATACTGAGTAATTTTAATAATAAATATTATAATATTTATTTTATATTTAAAAAATTAAATTATTTAATGAAAATAATTATTTTTATTGATTTATATCAAGTGATCATTTTAGGATATAAGATGAGTCATTGGATCAGGTAATTTTGTTGGTCGAATTGATCTGTAAATTTTGATTATTCTGGTTTAGATTATTTGAATCGAATCATTTTTTTTTGTATGTGCTTATTCGAACATATTATAAATCAAATTTACGTGGATATATTCAGGTCAAACTTTTAGATCAAATCAGAATTTGCTATCTCTGTACATGAATATGTGATTTATTTATTTATTTTAACATTGACTCACGAATCCTTCCATTATAAATTATCAATGTATTCCATTTATGCAATAAAACCCAATCAACCGAATTCGGTTGCATGTTATTATTGAATATGGTCCATTTATTTCTAAAAAAAAAAAAATTCTCTAATTAACTTGACACTTCTCAGTTTGAAAATGGTTTTAACACTAATATACTAAAAACAAGTTGAATTTTTTGCATTTTCAGTGCCACACAGATGAGAATTTTCATTTTTTCTGCATTATAGAAAATCCTTATGATTAGATTTGTGAACACTTTCACTCAAAATATTGTTGGAGAAAACTGCATTTAACTTCTCATGAAAACTGCTTCAGCCTTCATATATGCAATGTGGAATAAAAATCAACTTCCAAACTAGAAGCCAAGCATTTAAATGTTTTTCATAAGATATTTTATTAAAAGCAAATTACTCAATTGTCCTCATCTGAAAACATTTTTTTTTTAGATATGTCCTAATTTGAAACTTACTAACAAACATACTCTTTTTTTTTTTTAGATATGTCCTAATTTGAATCTTACTAACAAACATACTCTTTTTTTTTTTTTTTTTACAAAGGTATAAATAAACTCCTAAATTATATCACTTTATTTATTTAGACCCATTTTCTTTTTTATGATTTAAATAAGTTTTTAAACTTTTTAATTTGATTCAAATAAACTCATAAACTTTTTAATTTGACTCAAATAAATTCAATTTGAATGACAATGTTAATTTACATCTAAATTGGATCTATTTGAGCCAAATTAAATAATTTAGAGACTTATTTATACTTTGTCTTTTTTTTTTTTCAATTTAATATTATCTATTTATTATTTATTATTTTTCTAAATTTTTCATTATATAACATTTTTTTTGTCTATTTTAATTTAACGAATAAATAAATTATATTTTATATTTTATTTATCTTTTTAGTAATAAATAATATCATGGGTAATTTTCTCGTATTGTATTAAGTTTATTTTTTTGTTCTAGTTAAATTTATAAATAAGAAAAAAAAAATTCTCATTTATGATATAATTTTAATAATCAAGCTAAATCAATGAGATAATAAGCAAACTCATTTATTAACTAGAATAACATTTTGAGTTAATTTTATTTTATTTATTATAAATATTAAATTAAATTTTTTAAATTAAATGATATTTAATAATAAAAAATTATAAAAATTTTTATTTATTAAAGTGTAAAATATCTTATTTTGAAAGTTTTTAAAATTTTATATAAAATATAAGATATGTGCTTTAAATGTGTTTATTTATTAAATTAAAATATAAATTATAATTTGTTTATTTATTAAATTAAAGTAGACAAAAATTATATTGTATAATGAAGAATTTAGAAAAAAATAAATAATAAAATAGGTAAAATTAAATTAAAAAATTAAATGTATAAATATGCCTTTAATTCTTTTTTAATTTTATTTAAATAGACCCAATTCGGATGAAAATTTAACTTCTTTAATTAAATTGGACTTATTTAAACTAAATTAAAAAGTTTAGAGGCTTATTTGAATCATGAAAAAGAAAAAAAATTTAAATGAGTAAAATGATATAATTTAGGGGTTTATTTATACCTTTATTTAATTTTTTTTTTCTGTTTTGTTAACTTTTGAGTTGTATTTATTTACTAGATTAATAAGTTTCTTAAATTAAATTAATTGGAAATTTCACTTTTTTAGTGGAATATTCTAATTTTAATGTCTTGTCAATATTCTGGCCACAAGATTATAATGGGTGACTTACCATTGAAAAAAAAATCAAAATTTAATGAAAGAATGATAATTTTTTTTTTATATAAATAAGATGATAGATTAACAAGTAAAAAAGGACAACAAACCAAGCATATAGCTGAAAAAAAGGCTAAAGAAAAAGGAACCTAAACCATCCCAAACATAAACCAAAATAAAAAAAGTACAACTCAATAAAAAGACAAAAAAAAAAACACAGAAAAACCAAGGTGCAAGAAGGCTTAAAAAAACAGCAGACAACTGCCAAATAGAGAGGTAGAAGTAGCAGCTTAGCACCACTTCAGAGAGGACAACCACAGCCAAAAAAAAAAAAAAAAAGCATTGGAGCCACAAGAAAACTACCAGAGGAAAAACACACAAGAGCCTGCTGAGAAGAGAACCCAAGCAAACAAAAGTCAGCTGGATAGCCCAAAAAAGGAAAAGAAAAATTATCAGAATAGCCCGCTTGGAAAGTGAAAAATGCTTTTGGCAATTACCAATATCCAGACGAATATCATTCATGGGCCTGTTAATTGTAGCTTCATCATATTACCTAAAAAGAAAAACCAAAAATCTTTCCCACACTCAAAATTTCCACAGCCTCTTTACGAATACTGTCCTTGGTAATTAGGTCTTCACCCCGATCCTTGTTTTTGTCTCCTGCTAGACTAGACATGTTGTTAATAATATCAAAATCTAAGAAAGACTCAACTTAAATCACGTTGATTTGAGATCTAGAGAAGACACCATGTTTTTTTTTATACCCTATTTCCACTCTTTTCAAGAGTTAAGTTTGAGATAAATATTAAGTTTTTAATATAGATTGTTGAAAACCAACCTTAAAAATTAACTTGTTAAGGTTTATATTATTTGTTAAGGTTTGAGAATTCATTTCTATATTAATCACTTAATATGTTTGTATTTAATTAATGTGGCACTCTAAAGTGGTAATTAGGATAATTTTTGATAAGTCTAGTTGACACTTATAAATTTATAATATGGACCAGATTAAGAGAGAATTTAAAGTCTGAGAAACACCCATATCAAGCGAAAAAATTAAAAATTCGAGAATAACCTATACTAGATAAATAACAAATTTGGAATCCGACGATAACTCACATCGAGTGAAGAAAGACAATTAAACCTAATCCGATTTATTGATATGATTGGAGGTGATGCAATGATCGATTTGACTCTGATATCATATTGAGTTTTTAATATAGATTTGGGATAACGAACCTTAAAATCTACCTTGTTAAGGTTGGGGAATCTATTTTTATATTAATTACTTAATATATTTATATTTAATCAATGTGAGATTTTTTTTCTATATAATATTCTTAACACTCAAAATTGATCTCAATAATAAGTGTCGATGACAAATTAAAAGTTATATTTTCCTATTGAAATAAAATATAAAATTTAAGGATTAATTATGAAATTTTTGAAAGTTATAATTTTTACATCAACTTTCAATGTTAGCAAATTTGGTCACATATTTTCAATTTGGCAAATTTTATACTGGTAGGATTTCAGGCCAAATATTTGGTGGTTGAAAATAATGTGATATTTTTTATTAATATTATTGTTATGTCATATTGTGACTGAGAATTAAAAAAATTGAAAAAATTAAATTAAGTAATTAAGAAACAAAATCTTTTTTAAAGCATCAAAAAATTACATCAAACAAAAATCCATCTTCAAAATTTAAAATGGTAACTCTATCTCGATCTACCTCCCGTATCGTTATTCTTCATCCTCTCTTACTAAAAAGATGCAAACTTTGTCAAGCAAAGTTCGTCTTTCTCCTATATTTGCATATTTTTCGTTATTTGGTGTTGAAATGGACTCACCTTTTTGTCTTTGAGTGATCAAATGTCAAATGCAGAGATTGCAAGTGATACTGAATCACCAGTGTGCAACGAATGTACACACGGGCTTGTGCCAAATTTCTATACCTCCTGGATATGGATTAACCCAACAAGGAGATTTTTTAGTTTCCAATTTGGCCATTTGGAAGTTGAGCCTTTTTTTGAGGAAGACTAACTTGCAGGTGAGGTAGGAAGGATCAAATTTTTTGGAAACCGGTTAATTTTCTTATATATCACATGCATGCCTTTCTATTTCAATTTAGTCATCAACAAACTTGAGGTCCTTGGGTTCGGAGGGATGCTAATTGGGTTGTGTGTGCTAATCCAACTACTAAACTATAGTTTTGGTCCTTTTTCTATGGAAGCATGCATATATAAATTAGTTATTTTTATGCAAAGGACATTTTTAAATTTATGCTATTGAGCCCTGAAAATTTTTATTATTAAAAGAAATTTTCTTTTATCAGTAATTAATTAAAAAAATATTTAAAAAGTTCATTTCTTTACTATTATGGATATTCAGTTAAAAAAAGAGGTGGATAAACATTTTTGTGTTCATGATATTTTTTTAACATTGTTAATGATTTTTTTTTGGTCAAATTTTCATTTTCTTATATTGGTTTCGATCTCAATAGCACCAAACTGATTTTTGTCACCGAAATACTAAAAATTTGCAAATAATCTACATGGAAATACTCCAAAAAACTTCCAATTCTTCCTAAAAGTTTGTTTCTCTCAAGAGATTTCAAGTGAGGGTTTATAAGGTAAGTTCTTATATATTTCATCTAAGCATTACTTGAGTTATGACATAATTATAGAAGTTGTTTAGGGTTAATGGGTTAGCATTTATGGATATTAATTGCTATTAAAAATGTTTAGTTTGAAAGGTCAGGAAATTAATAACATTTATGGTGAACAATAACATTAATAGTAGTTTTCTTTTTCTACCTTCCATCCACCCTTAATCAATGGTTAAATGAAAGTTGGATTTTATTTAAATAAATCTTAAGAGACTTAGATATCATAAGAATTTCATTGTTATCTTTATGGGTATCAAAACCCTAATTTGAGCTAAATTAGGAATTTTTGCTTAGGCTTAGGGAACCAAGGGGATTAAGAAGTTGTTTCCTTTGTGGAGGTGATTTCAACATTATTAAAGGCTACTGGCTAAGAGAAATAAGTTAGGCAATGTGTAGATAAATGTAGTTTGCTTTCATTGATATACTTATATGTTTATTCTTCTCAACTATATTAATTGTTCTTCATTAGCTTAATTGTTATTCTTATTCTTATTCTATGCATGAGACCCCTTCTTGATATTCCTTCATTTCTTAAATACATTGTTTACTGATGGGAACCTAGTTATTTGACCTTGGACTAACTTTCTTATACATTCCTTGCCATTGAATTATAATACTGAGCCATAGGTTATGGATGAATGTTATTGCTATTGAGAGACCATTTGGGTCCTATATTGCTTATTGTATCTATTAAAATTAATTGTATCCTAATTAACATTGTGATAGAATGCCTTTCCTAATGAAGGATAAATCGTTGGATAACAGTGCACATATGACTCAACTAATGGATTCTGAAATATCAGTGGCCTTCATCTAGAGAATTCTATCAAATGCTAGACATATGCTCCATGCAAGCATACATGAGATTGATTTAGGAGTATTATTGCCCTTTTATTAATTGGTTACATGGATTTATTCTGTCACTTTGTATTGATTGATGTCATTCTTTCTAGGAACATTCCTGTTATTGTACATGAACCTCATTGTTACAAATTACTATTTACATCATATACCTATATCATTTAATAACCTTTCATTGAGAAACCAAAGACATCAATGTATTTTTATAACTTATTGAGTTGAAGGCTCACTCTTCTTCTTTATGTACTAGTGAGCGAGCTATCGAGTTGATCGAGTTTCTTAAGTCCTTCTTTCGCTACAAGAATCTTAAATGTATAATCTTGATTCATTTTGTATTGTATATAATATTTTGGATGTTTAAATTCTTAATTGCTCCATAGATTGGGAAGTTATAGATATAGAATTGATATTAAAGATATTATTGGACTTTTCCTTGTTCCTTATAGATGATGGTTTATTGTTGCTTTTGATCAACAGGAAACAAATGGAAATGTATTAAATGGATGTAATTAAACAACTTTTATATGGAATATATGAATGTTATGGATACTATTAATAACGATCCAGGTCTAGCATTGGATTCTACGGGTCTATGGTGGCCTTATGTCTACCTTTACCTTAGGACCGTCATATCATTAAAGTTAGGATATGACATTGTTGGGCCATATGCTTATTCCTAGCAGGATAATAACTACCCATGACACAAATAGCCCTTTATTGTTTTTTTCTTTATATTAAGTGTTGGTGATACAAAAATAAAGTTGTGGGCCTAGGAATAATAGCAGCACAGATCATGATAATATATGTTCAATTGTAAATATATTAATAATAATCCATTAAGCATTACAAAGATCCTCCAAAAAGCAAAAGGATTATAGGCATTTCCTAAACAATAAAGAAAAGAGGTTAGGCAAAAAATACAGACTTGAGGTTAGGCATTTCCTAAAAAAAAAAAGCAAAATAAGGTTAGGAAAAAAAGTAAAAAGAGTTTAGTCATTTTCCAATAGTAGTCCAAAATGAGTTGAGAACATAGCATTCTATCTATGCCCATGGCATTGGGGTCTCATACTTGAGTTTGTTTTTCTTTATGGCTTTTGGTCTTTGTGCTTATCATTGTCTACCTCTCTTGTTCCAAAAAATTAGTAGCGACAACTGGTTTGCTTGCCATTTCAAAGATGAAAGAGCTTTAAAAGCAAATTAGCTCATTCACCTTTAGGTATAAAGTTGATTTTTCTCTCGTTAGAAGATGCAACAACAGTTGATTTTGGTTGCCTCCTATTCTGCATCTTGGATTTTTTAAACAATGAGTATCTAAAAGTCCATTCATGGTTTTGACTATCATGTGGGGATGATGATGTTGTCCCAACATGAATTAACTCTTATGATCCCTATATGTTCTATGTAGATGGAAGTCATTAAAAAAAAAGTTAACTATTATGACATATATAACAATTTATTATCAAATTATAGCAGTGCAATGTATGCAATCAAGCTAAAAATGAAATATATATATATGAAAGATTGTTTTCCCACTAACTTCATCAATCAACACACCCATACCACAAGTTCCAGCATACTTTGTTTTCTTTTGACTAACATATGCTCTTGTATTATTTGACTTTGGTTTGCTATGGCACTTATGCTTGCTCATTTACATTTGATACCTGTATGAAAAACATTTATTTACAATGAATCAACCAACATCAGTTAATGAAGAAGGACTAGCATTTGGTTACCTTTTATGTTTTTTTTTTGACATACTAACACTTGGTCTCTTGCATGCTCTTTGCGTAGTGTTTGCAAATGTAGTTGCACCAATGCTAACCTATGGAAAATCTGTAGGAAATTGAAACCAAAAGAGAAGCAGAATAAAAATATTTATTCGATTTCCTCCAGGATCTATATGAAGATCCAGATCAGAAGGTTATTGTTTATACCTTTGTTTGATGATTCGACTACAAGGTTCGATTCTGAGTCAGGAGCAAAAGCTTCTTCTCCTTCTGCCTCTACAATATCTACACGAACGGATTGTTCCTCCTTTGATTCGTCTCACAAACAAGAAGAATATCTCTGAGACGTTTTGCTAGATATGTCTAAGAGAATTAGGATTAGGATTCAATTTCAATTTTTCTTTTATGAAAAATGGCAGAAAAATATGTAACCTAAAATTAATATCACATGTATATTTATAGGCATTTAACCCTAGCATTAGGTCAACTAATAAAACCCTAATTCGCCTCATTTGACTTGGGCTAGAATTTTTATATTAGTTCTTAGCTAAACCATTTAGCCCAATGCTTATTTTTTAATCCATCTTATGAATTAAAATTCCTATCATCGATCCGATTTAAATGTGTGACCCTATAGGTTCCCATAACATTAGCTGTGACATAAAATCATATTTTATGTCACAAGCAGTGAGCGGTGTCTAGCAACACATCAAGGCTACCTAAGTCACGAGAATGTCAATGACTCGACATAATCTTTCTTGTGATAAAATTACGAAGTAATTAAATCCTTTTATCCTAGATGTCTCGATTGAACACGGGTCATGGAATATGTCATACTCGCATAGTTCAATCTTTATATTTTTGATACATGAGTAGACTCCTAAATCAAATGACATCAATATCACATATCGACTCATTTGAGCATGGCCATGCATTTTAGGTCTCACTCAATCAAAGGGCCCAAAGACATCACTCCTGTTGTATAGGAGAGACAAATCCTTTCTTGATCACTCAACATCCCTCTACATAATTTGTGGCATATCCAATTACTGTTTTTATAGTACATCCTGTTACGGAAGACGTTTAACAGTATCAAGATATACAACTCCTTCTGTTGGGATCTTTGATAATCTCAAGTCAAAGGATCATACTATTATCATCACTATGAGAAATACTTATGACACTCATACAACAATCCATGTAGTATTCCCATGATGGGTCAATCTAGTATATAGTTCTCCAACATATACTTATGTGTTGACTTGATATCTCATATCCATGACTGTTGTCATCAGTCACTACACATACTAGTCTCGACGTATTATTGATATCCCATTTCACAATAATACTTGACTAGAGATGATTTTAGAATATCTTATTCTAGGGA
>CANXYC010686825.1:0-61850 GCA_948193065.1 Aleurites moluccanus
AGCAGCCCCCTCATGTGTCCAATTTTAGATACCTAAAAATTTTTATAAAAATTTTTAAAAATTGTAATTTGATAGTATTTCATATAATGAATCCAATGATGTATTTTTTATGCTAAACAAAAATCAAATGGACAGCTAAAATACATTATAAATTTTGTATATTATATTTAACGGTCTAATTTACTATTATAACCCATAGTATTTACTTTAGTCATTATTATAAGCCAACTAGTTTACTATGAAATTAATTAAATAAAGTTTCAATTACTTAATTAAGATTAATTTGTACAAACTTGGCTTTGACGATGGTTGGTTGTCGTGTCAAAAACACAATAGCACAATAGTACATTATGTAAGTTTTTTAAAGTTCAAAAAAATTTTAGAATTTTTTTTAAAAATTATAATATTATAATATTTATTGTAACAAATTAAATGACATATTTTTTGTATGAAATAAAAATCAATTGAATTCAAAAAATACAATATAAGTGTGTTAAATTTAAATCGTTAAAATCTAATGGTCTAAATTTAACATATTTGTAATATATGTTTTGCTATTTTAGATAGTCACAGGAGTTGAGGTGGGCTGTTGTGCAAAAAACACAATAATCCTTACTTTGTACGCTTTTTAGAATCCAAAAAAAATTTGTAAATTTTTTTTAAAATCATAATATTATAGTATTTATTGTAACGAATCCAATGACATATTTTTTATAAGAAACAAAAATCAAATAGATTTAAAAACATATGTTAAAAGTATATTAAATTTATATTATTATATTTTAACGATTTAAATTTAATATATTTATATTATTTTTTAAAATTTTTAAAATTTTTATTTTATATAAAAAATATATTAAATTTTTATTTTATATAAAAAATATATTATTTGATTCCTTATAATAAATATTATAATATTATAATTTTTAAAAAATTTTACAAAATATTTTTGAACTCTAAAAATTTTACATAATAAGAATTACTGTCACAGCAGCCCCTCAACCCCTTTGACTATCCACAGTCGCAATTTTGTAATTATACTTCAAGTGGGAGACGCGGCTTTGACTGTTTAGTATCATTATATTATTTATAGCGTGTGACTGTGACCAGCATGTGAATATGAGTTGGCCATTACAACATTTATGTGCAGTATCATAGGAGCAAGTTGCATATCACGGCAACAAGCAATGGGTTGGCTTTTGATTTTTGCATGACGCCGAATATGCTAAACTAAAACCATGTTTGGTCTAAAGTATTAAAATTTATAAAATTAAAAATTTAAATTTTTTATTCTATAAAATTTATAAAATTTTATTTATTTGAGATAAAAATAAAATTTATAAATTTTAATAGTATTTTTATAATAAAAAAATAATTTATAAAATTTTTGATTCATTAAAATAATTTTTTTTTTAAAATCACACATTTTATATGAAATTTTAAATATTTTTAAAATGAAAAATTACGATGAATAATAAATTTTGAATGATTTATAAATTTTTAAATATTTTTTATTAATTAAATAATAAATTTTAATAAAATTCATAATTTTTAAAAATCTCTCACTTAAATTTTACAATCGCTTAAATGATTTTGGAAGGATAGGCTGTAAGATTCTGCTGACTTGTTATCCATCTATTTATGGGAGATGATGGGATTATATATCAGAAAGAAGATAAAAAATAAAGATAAAATGTTATTTGACAGCTGTGGGATTTGAACCCACGCCCTTTCGGACCAGAGCCTAAATCTGGCGCCTTAGACCACTCGGCCAAACTGTCGCGCATGTGCAGTTGCTCTAATAAAATTTATATTGAATGAATCTGAACTTGGAAAAGGCACTCTCTAAAACCCAAGTACCAACGAACACTTCTTTCTTAAAGTTCGAGTGGTCAGAAGAAATTGGACAGTTAGGCCCATTTTGTGGCCCAATATATCTTCATCACAAAGCAGTAACTGCAAGTCATAATCAATTCTCAATTTTTATTTGTTTTAAAATTTTCCTGAATTTGGAACTTGAAAATTATCGTGAAGTTGGGTTTGGTAAATGCAGAGGATTATATTCCAGCTGGGAATTTTCAAGGGCATTCTAGGTTTAGTTTTTATAATGATTTCAAGTTTTTTTTTATTTATTTTTAATTTCAATTAATTTATTTATCTATTTACATTTTAGTTTTGTCAAGAAAGAAAAATATTAAACCTTCATTCCAGTTTATCATAGATTTCTTGTGGTAGCACGTATCTTATTACTAATAAGAAAGAAAAGGTGTTATCATTAAAAAATATATTTTTTTAATTTTTATGAATCATAAAAAGATAAAAAAAAATAATATAAATATTATTTTAAATAAAAAGATATATGAATATAAAGTTGTTGTATATCTTATTATTATAATAGATTTTTAAACCTGTTTTTCTGTTAATATTTTAATTTTTATATTAATATAAAAATTTAAATTATCAATCACAATATATTCGATAAAAAAAAAGAAATAATTATATTAAAATTTATTAAAAATATTATACTATCTTATTTATTTTTATCTTTATTTATTTTCATTTAATTTATTTAAATAAGATTATTATATATGAAAGAATAAAAATTAAAAAACTCTTAAATTTTTATAATAAATATCCTATTAATTACTTAATATTTATTTTTAAATACTTAATTAGATTTATATAAAATTTCAAAAATTTATAAGAAAAGACAGTTTCAAAACTTTTTCTCATGGCTCATTCATTAATTAAAAATAAATTGTGCATTTATTACTATTATCATGCTAAAAGTTGTCAAGGAAGTTTGTGGTGCTCAATTTTCCTGAGTCCGGATTCATTTTCTAAACCTTATACCTTCCCCACTAATCTCTCCATTAAATACCCATTTAAACTCTTGTCTTTACTCTTTAATTTTTAATAATGCTATTGCCAAGATTGTTTTGGCTGCTTCCACACAATTGTCACCTATTACTAATTTTTGTACCCTAACAAATTAAGTCTGTTCTAGCAAATTAGTAATAACAATATACCATTTCCACTCCACAATCTATTTTATTTAAACCCCTCAAAATTCCTTCTTTCATCACATACTAATTTTGAGTTCTCTACAGTCTCCACAACCCAATAAATCATGGAAAAGAAATCAAATCTGTCTCTTCTTCTGCTCATAGTTTTGTTCATTAATTCAGGTAATATATTTCTATCCATCTTCTTCATTCTATATGCAATACAAAGTAACATTGGTTTAATTATTATCTTGTTCATTTCTCTATAGTTTCAAGAAAAATCTTTATGTTATACGTTTTTTCAACCTTTATTAAGTTTCATATTTCTTCAAAAACTCTGCCATGCTATGGTCAATTGAATTTTTAAGAAAGAAAGAAAATATCATTTTCATTTTCTATAAATGAATGGGATTACCATTTAATTGTATATCTTATAAACTTATGCAGGAGGAATGATGAAGTTGGCTAATGGACAGGTAAATATCCACATAATTTCTCATACAACATTAATAACAATTTTTTTTATTTCATCTTAATTCTTGAATATTTCAAAATTGGGCATAGGAAAAAACTTGGTGTGTTGCAAAGCCATCATCAAGCGATACAGAATTGATCGCGAATATAAACTTTGCTTGTGATCAATTGAAAGACTGCCAGCTAATTCAACCAAATGGTAGCTGTTATTATCCTAATACTTACATAAACCATGCCTCAGTAGTCATGAACCTTTACTACCAGTCCAATGGCAGAAACTCATGGAATTGTGACTTCAAAAACTCTGGCCTTATTTCTAAGAAGGATCCAAGTAAGTTAATTCTCTTTATTTACTGCGTAAATTGATTCTTTCTTTTATAATCTTAATTAATTAATTTGGGTTTTAATTAATGTTGCAGGCTATGGTGGCTGCCACTATCCTTAATGGGTGTGCAAATAATAAAAAAGGCTTTCTGGGTTTAGTTTATAATTAACAAATAGTGGAACAATTGTTCTGATCTTCAGTGTTTGTTTCTATTAATTAATTTTGTTTGTCCTTTAGCAACTTTATTTTTTAATAGAAACTGTGTGCTTCAGTCTCTTTATCTATTAATTTCTAATTTGGTTAGTAATAATGCATAGTGATTGCTTTATTTATGTGGAAACTTTGAAATTATCCTTTTAAGTCAGATTGATTAGAAACCGAATTATTATTATTATTATTATTATTAAACTAAGGCAATTATGCTCGAGTTTTAATGGTGCATACCCAATTTGTCAAATTGCAGAACTCATTCTTAGCAAATGCTTCTTATTGTTGAAGGATTGAAACTAAGTTTTTTTCTTCTTCAATATAAATAGAAACTGGTTGATGACTAATATCATCAACTGAAACTTATTTTTTTAGGCTTTTGGTTTTGTAATTTGTATAAGATTATCATATCTCAACTGGACTTTGATGAGTCTTAACTTATGATGGAAACAACTAATTAGATGGGCAGGACTTTTGGAAATTTTAACATTTTCTAAATTCAAGTTCGGTAATCTCAATTATCATCAACTTTTCTTTTTATAAAAATCTTATTGATACAATAATACATGAAATTTAATTTTATGAGCAAAAGGGTAAAAGTACCAACAGAAACTAATGGAGTTTTCACTAGAACAACAAAACGAAATCGTTTCCACCTCCCTCTATCTGGCTGTCTCCCTTGAGTAGGAATTCAAAGATTTTATCAAATAAAACGACATATCATTGTTAAAACCCATGAAGAAAACGACCTTTCACATTTAACTCTTTTTCGATCAAGGTAAACTTCTACTGGTCGTTTTTTTACTTTATCCGAACGACCAGAAAACTTTTCCTTTCTAAAAGGAAATAATTCCTCGTCGTTTTTCATTTATGCAAACCGAGAGGGAAACTTTTCCTTCTTGGAAGGAAATAATTCCCTGCGGCAAGAAAAACACTTCCCAGTTTGCAACTGCAGATAGCAGGAAACGTTAACACCTGAGGCTGACACTTGAAAATCAAATTAGTGATTTTGATTAAACTAATTTAGTGTCTTAATTGGAGTGCATAGTCTAAACTGCATGACTTATAAATTACATACTACACATGATTAACCAAACTCATCCTATTCATGCAATTTGGCAATATGCAAAAAATTAAAGAAAAAATGGATATTTCAGAGAATGCCTTAGCAATATCAAATCCTGACTCTATATATTCGATTAATCCACTCTCTTTCCTTGCTTCATATTCACATTTGCTTCGCTATCTTCACGCAACCAAAATGCCTAAACCAACTTCTACTACTCTGCCCCTTCTCTCTTTCCTTCTTTTCATGTTTGCTTACTTCAACTTAGGTATATATGCCTTTCATTTTCTATTATTGGTTTCTTGATATATTTATTTTAATTTACCAACATTGTATGTGGAATTTTGCAGGAGGGAATTTGAAGATGGCTTGTGGACAAGTAAAATCTTGAACAAATTTTTCACTGTATTAATTTTTTTTAATTAATTAATTAACCTTCGAGTGACTGAAGTTCAAACTTATAATTATAACCTCAGTCTTGTTAATTTTTCACTCAGTTAATTACTTGCTTTAATTTGTGATGGTGTTGCAGAAAACTTGGTGTGTAGCGAATCCTTCCACCCCCAACAAAGAGCTAATAGAGAACCTAGATTATGCCTGCAGCCATGTTGTTTGCTCCCAGATACAACAGGGCAGTACTTGCTTTTACCCAAATTCTAATCTTCACCATACCTCATTTGCTATGAACTTGTACTACCAGCAAATGGGCAGGCACAGTCTAGATTGCAACTTTACGAACTCTGGACTAATTTCCTTGACTGATCCAAGTATGCATGCCTTTCGAAATTGGAATTATACTTTTATTGTAAATTATTATTATTATTTTTTGTATACATATATTTCCTGAAAATTAAAATTCTTGATTTTTGCACCTACTTGCAGGCTATCGTAGCTGCACTTATGAGAGCGGTATGTGATTGTAACCATTTTGCATAACTTAAATCATAATTAGTATATTAATGTAAATATTTTTGCATAGTATAGACTAATAGTACTTGAGTTTTTTTCATTACTGTAAGATTACAATTTGAACAGAGAGACTCTACTAATATATAGTAGCTGAACCCAAGCTACAAACTCCAAAAATATTTAAATTCTATTCCCAAAAATCTTTTTGGCTTCCTGACCAAAATCCTGATGATCTCTCTTTAGTTTGCAGGAGGAACGATAGCAGAAACAGCAAAATCAGGAAACCAAACTTCGGTATAAGCCAATAATTAATAGAAACTAAAAGCTATAGTTAATATATATAATTAAGGAGCTTAAATTAGTGTGTTCATTACTTTTTTTTTTGTGGCGTAGGCTACTTGGTGCGTGGCCAATCCGGCGACAGAAAATGAGAAACTGCAAGAAAATATAAATTTTGCTTGCAATCATGTGGATTGTACCCCAATACGGGACGGTGGATCATGCTACAGGCCAATAACTCTAATGACCCATGCTACATTTGCTATGAATCTTTACTACCAGACCACAGGCAGAAGAAATACAAGCTGTGATTTCAAGGGTAGTGGTCTAATTGTTACCAGAAATCCAAGTAAGCTCAATTACATATGATATAGTGTAATTTATCTTTGATTACAAGAAATTAAAATTTTTAATCTGCTTATATATGTGGTTTTGTTTTGTTTTGCAGGTCATGGCAATTGTACCTTTTGAGTAGTAAGGCAATTAGGCAGTGCAATAATAATCAAGTGTAGAAGAAATTAACTACTCTAATAATAAATAATTTATAATAATAAATAATTTGAGATTACGGGTTTTATTAAGTTCGTAAATTTCTGTAACTTTTGCTGCCTCTGTTGCAAAACGACATAGACCGCTGTCACTAATGAATGAGCTAATAAAATGTGAAAATTGAGTAGAAAAAATTATTTTCGCAATCTGAGAGAGAAATTTTATTTTTATCCAATTGCCATGGAAGGGATTGGCGTTGGATGAGAGAAACGGAGGTTATGAAGTTTTGTCAATGATACAGAACGACCTCTGTCGTTTAAATGACCATCAGAGGTTGTCTAACGACAAGTCGTTGTCGTTTCAGCGAAAAGATAACCGGTTTTGGCTGATAACCACCAGTTCTTTGCAGTAATAGAGTAGAACATGTACAAGGGGTAAATCACAGACGACAAGACTTATTAAAGATATAGCAAAACAAAACAAACACAAATATTATCGGCTCCTGTAAAAATTGTCTAACCACAAGTCGTTGTCGTTTCAGCGAAAAGATAACCGATTTTGGCTGACAACCACCAGTTCTTTGCAGTAATAGATTAGAACATGTACAAGGGTAAATCACAGACGACGAGACTTATTAAAGGTATAGCAAAACAAAACAAGCACAATTATTATTGTCCCGTGTAAAAATATAAATTTCACATGAATTAAATATAAAATATTAAATGAATTTATAAATATAATTGGAATATCTAAACATAATAGCTCTCAAGATTATATAAATTTCAACATTTATAACATGTTACATGATATCAAAACAAAAAAATATCCATACATTTATCCATATTCAATTATAATTTAAATTTATTTGATCACTTATGTTGAATTTTCAATTCTATCAATCTAATTATTATCACAATTTCATAAATTTGCTCCAATATTTATAACAGCTCCAGCGGAGCGAATGGAGGCTAAAACTCGAGTTCCTCTCTTAATCCTAATAATGATTCAAGAACCTAATCAGGTTTGCATTAACAGTTTAACACTATTATTACGGGAAGAACTTTTGTTTAGAAAACATACAAAGATCGTACGAGGCCTATAGCCCGAATAATACGTAGCCCAATAAAACATAATGAATAAATAAAGGCCGAATTGTGATTAAGATTTATACCCGCTGCGAGCATTAGTACTAGCACTAGGAGTGACAGGGTGCTGGTAAACTGCTACTATATAGAACAAGAAATGTCTTCTCTACTTTCCAAATCCAACTTTTGATGTCTTATATGACTTGGGTATGGCCAGAAACATAAGCACATTGTTGTGTCGGAGTAGTCCCTAAAAAACACACACACAAAAACATTGAAAAACTCCCAATAATTATACAATACTGACCAAAGTTTATATCAGGTATGCATTTTTCATCACAAGTTCACCACAATTTAGATTCTTACACATTTGGGTTTGCTCTTTCCAATGATATAACTAATTTATAAACTTTTTTTATACATATAAAACCTTTTATAAAAAAAAAAGATAATTATTAACTTTCTATTGAATAAAGTATAGGTTTTGTGAGTTTTTTAACATTTTAAAATAAATAGAAATGATATAAAATAAATTGATTTACAAGAATCGCATTTATATTCACTTGAGTAAATCTAATTGATATTTTATAAAACAATAATATAATTTATAAGTTTTCTTTAAAAATATTCTATTATTATTAATTAATTTTATTTTTTATATTATGAGATAAATATTTAATTATTAGATTATTAATTTAATAAGGTATGTGGATAAATTTAATATATATGTACCAAATTTAGAAAGAAAAATTCAATATTTAATTAGGTGAAAAAGCAATGCAATAACACAGTAATGGCGATGCTACTGCTTCATATCACGCTTACAAAACCTTTCACTCTTTCTCTCTCTCTCTTTCATATCTACCAATGTTGATTTTTCGTCAAACTCTTTTTTTTTTTATTTCTTACACTAACATGATAACACACCTAATATATAATATTAATTAGTATACACTAATCTGATAGATTTGCACTTAATTAGTTCAAACACGTGTTGCAGATTACTACACCAGCTTACTGCTCTCATTACTGTGATGATGATAGCTAACAGACACCCCCTAATTAGGCAATTCACAAAGCCCACCCAACAACTATTGGCCCACTTCTTCAATTCCCATTATAATTACTTTTTTTGCTTCACCATCACATCATATTCTTACTTACAATTTTTGCACAAATTTGGTTATCCTTGGCTTACCTATATTTACTTAATTGTCCTCCAAAAAAAAAAGAAAAAGCAATTAACTCAAATAAGATCAACCCCTAGTTTCATTATGGCTACTCATATATTTTAGTCATATCACAAAATCATAGCAATTTTTATAATGATATATGGTATTATATTAACAATATTCTGAAATGGGACACATAAAATGTTAAGTTATTACGATAATACAAAAATATTTAAATATTTTTAAACCAATCATATATAAAACGGATATCACGAATCTTATTAATTATATAATTAAATTTTATTTTTAATTTTTTATTAATTAATTTTAATTGAGATTTAAATTTAGAACTTCACAATTTTGAAAAGCAATCAAAAAATTTTAAAATTTAATTAAAAAAAATACTTTTTCGCATGCGCATTTATGATAATTGGTAAGAAAGAATGACAATTTCAAAACCCTAATGACAACAATTGAAAAAACTTGAATAAGAAGGGGGCTATTGGCTAAAAGACTATATAAAAAGTCCATTTGGGTAGGGTGCCATCAATAATATGTAGACTATTCTAGTTATCTTTTTTTCTTTGGTGATGTGATTGAATAATGGATTAAAGAACATGATCCAGTGTAGTTGTTTAATAATTATTAATAGTTTTATTCAGAAAAAAAAAATTGTTAATTGAGGGGTGAATTATGTGGTCCCTTGAAAATTTTTATATAATTTTAGAAGGTTTTTGATAACAAATGATAATGACAAGTTGGGTACTAATTAGTGAAGGAGTTGAATGTTGAAAAGAACTCTCACATGGCTCCTCATTACCAAGACAAGGATAAAAAGGAAGGAAATAGAATATGTAGAGATAGTCTCATCTCATATAAAAAGCAAATCAAACTTATATAAAGTCATACTTATACAACTAGTCCCCTTTATATATATATATAACTTATATTATAAAAAGTTGTTTACTCTCCTTGGTTAAGAGATGTTACAAGGTAAGGAATGAAAGAAAGAGGATTATTTTATTGAGGAACAAGGAGCATAAAATTAGGGAAATGTTTTTACTTAATGCTAGAGCAAGGATTTTACTTCATTTCAAAAAAAAAAAAAAAAAAAGCAAGGATTTTACTTTATAGTTTGATACAAGATTCTTCACTTTAGTTTAACTTGTGTTAATGAAAGTTAATACCTTTAAAAAAAAATTAAAGAAGTTGATGCTTTTGGACTAGAGTGATTAATGAAAGTGGGTCCATCATTAAAGGGTAATTAAATTACCATACATTGCATAGGGAAATTTTCCTTTATGTCACAATGAACTTTCATTTGCATTTGTTTTTTTTTTTTTACAGGAGATATTATATATAAATTCAAATATTTGTTACAAACTTATAACCACAAACTCATAAATTTAACAACCTTCTTTATGTCACATAATGAAATTTTATTTGCAGTTATTTTTTTACAAGAGATATTATATATAAATTAAATTTTTGTTATAAATTTTAATCACAAACCCATAAATTTAACAACTCAATATGAGTAAAAATAAATTCAAACAATTATTGTTATATGTGAAAAATTTAAATTTATCTATATTATATTTAAATTATATAAATTTTAATACATATAAATTTTATGTAATTATTTTAAATTTTAAATTATAATCTTTATAATTAAAACATTTACTCTGATACTCATTTTCTTTTCAAAATACTCAAATATATTAATTTTCTCATCTTTTAAATCATGCTATCTATTATTATAATAAATGATTCATTAATTTTATGACGATACATTAAAAAAAAGATTATCTCCATTACTTAATATGTTATATTTTGACTCCATAAATAAAAAAAATAAAAAAATAAAAAAATATATTTAATAATAATTACTTATTATTTTGCCAATAATGAGTTGAGATGGTCATCCGAATCAAACTTAAATTGTAATTAGTTGTAATTTATCTAATAATTTGTATGTTGATATCATAATTGATATATAATTTGTATAAAAATATCTCTCCGTAAAAAATAAAAATTACTTATTTATATTTGATATTTGATATTTTTATTGTTGCTTCTGCACGTGTGTACATAAACTGAAAAATTTCTGTACGTTGGAGGGTCACTACAACCATGGCCTATCTAGCTAGGGGTCAGTAAAACTGTAAATCTTCCTTTTTTGGGTTAATCTATTACTTCGATCTTTGGCGTTGTTCATGACTATATGTATTTCAAGAAGTCTAGACTTACAGAGGGGAGTGTCCAACTGTCTTTTAGGAGTTTGTACAATATTTTGGTGGTATTTGATTATTAAAAATTAAAAATTTTTTATGTTTTATTTAATTTAATTATTGATAATAATTATTAATTATTATTAGTAATGATTAATTAATAATAGATAATTAATAATTAATAATTATTGACGGTAATCTAATAGCTAATTATTATAGATATTTAATAAAATTATTATTAATTATTAGTTATTATTATATTTAATAATTATTAAGAATAAATATTAAAATTTATTTTATTATTTAAATATTATTTTTAAATAATAATTTAATTTTTTTATTTAAAAAATATGATTTTTTTTTTTAAATTTTAATTTGAAATTTTTGTAAATAATAACTGTTTAATTATCTAATAGCTACCTAACAGCTAATTGTTATCAATAACCAAACGCTATGATATAATTATTGATAATTAAAAAATTAATAATTATATAATTTTTTTTTACCAAACACCCATTTAATAATTAAAAGATCTAAATAATTTCAAATAAATGTCTTTTAACCATTCAAACTTTAAAATAAATTTGATCTATTAAAAATTATTAAAATATTATAGTATTTTTATTAAACAACCTCAATATTTTACCAATTAAGAAATTATTTCATTAAAAAACTATTAAATGCTAATCAAACACCACTTTAATTACATCTATAACTTATTTATTATATTTAAAATTCAAATTTAAGTGAAATGAAATTTCAAAATTTTACACATTTTTTCAAAATTTTTTTTGTTTAAAATTATATATCATATAAATTAAAATTAAGGTCATAAGAATTAATAAAGTATATATAAAAAAATTAGATTATTATGTGTCACAATGAAGTATGGTCTTCTATTCTTAGAATAAAATTTTATTTTTCAATCATAGAGTATACCAATAGTGTGAACACCGAAATGCAATTTGAAAGATGACTTTATAGCAGAGTTTCATTAATTCTTTTAATTTCTTATTTTTCAAGATGATTCATTTGAGATATCCTCCGGCTAGCTAATATATAAATAGATATTAAGTTATTTTTTTAAACGAATATAAAAATATATTTTAGAATATTGACTTTAAAAATGAAACCTAATTAACAGCTAATCTTTATTACTGATGAAATCTTATCATTTGGTGCAACTCTGCCAATTTATCTAATTATCAATTAGTTTAATCTTATTTTTGGAAGGTGTAATAACAGTGATTTCTATTAATTAATGAAAATATATAGTGTAATCAAAGATTTGTTTTGTGAAAATAATGATATAATTTTAAAACGACTTAATTTGTAGTTATTAATAGTTAAATATAATATATATATTATGTTTAATAAGGGTATTTTAAGTGAATTTAAACATCTACTTAAATTAAATATTCGTTTAATTTAATTTTTGAAAATTAATGTTTAATTACTAACCACTAAAAAAAAATTTTTGATTGAGAAAATTTAAAATTAGCTGTTGAATTTTCACTGTTAATATTTAAGAATTATAATTAAATATAAAATTTATAACTTTTAAAATTATAAATGAATGTTGTCAATTTTTACAGTAATCATGAAAATTGTTTTTAGTAATAAAAAGTACCGATTATTTATTTGTATTTTAAATATTTTATATTTACATATAATCAATTTTAAAATAACTTCAGTTATTACTAGTTTAACACAGCTTATGAAAATAATTTTTCATATAAAAAAAAATTATTTTTCTAAAAATGATATTTCTAAAAATAATTAACTGTATGTTTGTATTTAGTAAAATACATTTTAAAAACTGCTTATAAACTCATAAGGATATTTTTATCTACTAATTTTTTAAAATTAGTTATGCGTTTAATCTAAAATTCAGCTATGTTGAAAAATTTCAATTTTTAACTTATCCAAATTGTTAAATTTTAGCTATCTAAATAATTATTTTTATTAATTTTAATATTTACCAAACACTATAAATTGAGACAAAATCATCTTTTCATAAAAAAAAAAATTATTTTTTCTTTTCCATATGCCAAACGGGCACTTAAATATTTTTTAAAGTATCTAAAAGTCATAAAAATAATAAAAAAATATAATTTGCTTTTATTATTATATATTTTATATATTAATTATATAAAATAAATAAAATTTATTATTAAACCATATAAAAATAATTGAATAAAATAAAAAAATAAATATTAATTAAATTTAATATGATATTTAGTTGTCATTTAAAAAAAATGTTAAATTATATAAAAATAATTAAATAAAATAAAAAATATAATCGAATGTAAAAATAAAATTTATATTGATTAAATATAAAATATTAAATAAATTTATATATAATTAAATTATTTAATTTTAGAATATGATATTCTCATAATTATGTACACTTTAATTTAAAATTTAAAATTTATTATGTAATATATATTAATATATTATTATAAATTTAATAATTAAATTATTAAATATTTTATAATAAAATTCATATTTTTAATTACCGATTTTTTTAGTATGTTAAAAATCTTTGAAATGAAAAGAAATTACAAGCAAAATTTTATGGCACACGAGACATGTAAAATTTATATTTTGACGAGACAAACAAAAATGATTAATATATTAATTATGACGATTAATTGCGACTATTCCCAACAAACAAAAAATGCCAAAAAAGCTTTAGCAAGAAGAGTCGATTCCACGATACGCAATTTCGTCAAACCTCGTGGTCCCCACCACTGCTCCCCGTTCACGCGTGCTTCCTCATCGGACGGCCCACATCCCATCCCGCTTTACATGCGACGGGTTCCCAATGCCCACCAAACATCCAACGGTCCAGATTCCCCGCATTTGACTCTTCTCTGCTTTGAGAAATGCACGCATCCCAATAAACGACCTTTTTAATTAACTCAATTTATAAATTTTCAGAAAATTTATTTTTTTGTAATAAAAATCCACACTTGTTCGTTCTCTCTTTCACAGGCACAGCAAACCTCTCACATTTCTTGCACTTCCCCTCTCTCTGTTGTCTTTACCCTTTCTCTCTCTATAGATCTTCAGCGAAAATCTAGGGAATTTTTATTCAGATCTTCATTTCTGAACTTGGGTTTCTATTTTTTGGAGTCTTATTGGGAAAAAAAATTTAACTTTGGTATGGATTTTACGGAGTTTTTCTATATTTATATATTATCATTTGTATATGGGTTCTTTTGGTTTGATTAGATTCTTGATTTTTTATTTTTTGGGTTAGGTTATGTAATGATTTGAGTTTCTTGATTGTTTTACTGTTAAAGGCTTATTTTTTTTTTTTAGGTTTTGTGTGCCAATATCACTTTTTTTTTCTGTAATTTATTGATCAATTGTGCTAATCAGCTACAACTTCTATTTTTTTTTTTTTTTAAGTATAAGCACAATCTGTTTTAGATTCTGGTTTTGTTGGAATATTATATTGATTTTTTTTTGGTTGGTTTTAAGCTGTGTTTGGTTGCTAAGTGAATTCAAGAAAGTTAAGGAAATTAAATTCTTAAGTTATATTCTGGCATAGGTTTTTTTTTAAGGCTTGAAATGATTAAAAGCTTTTTAATTGATAGATTGTAGTTTTTTTTTTTTTGGCTTTTAAATGAAGAAGGGTTATGGTCTCCTATGTTTTTGCTGGTTATTACTTGTTATGGTTTATGGGTTTTTGCTTGATATCAAAGAAGAAATAGTTATTTGATTGTCCATTTCAGTGTTCTGAATTTAATAATTAGTTTTTATTTCTTTATTTTTCTGAAACTCATTTTCAGTACCCTTTTTGCAGTGATAGTGGAGTTCATTTACATACTGTTTTGGTAATAGAGGAGAGCAACATGCCGTGGGCTTCATCATTTGTGAATTATAGCAGGAACTGTGTTCGCCTGGTGGTCTTCTTCCGTGTCATACTGTAATTTAGATTGCTTTGGTAGCTCTCTCTCTCTTTCTCTCAGTTTTATATTTTAGATTTTTGGTATTGTATGTTTTTGAAATATGTTTCAAGTATATATCTGCATATATAATATATGTTGATGGAATGAAGGCTGGCCTAATGTCTCAGTTTGTTGCTCTAGAACTTAGTGAAGGAAAGGAGGTACTTTATGTTTTTGCTTTATCTTGATTTGGGTTATAGAAGGAAGTTGTGAAAGGACAATTGTTTTGTTTTCTTTAATCATTCAAGGCTCGAACTTATTGTTGCAGGTAATTCTCTTTGATTGGTGAAGGAACTTTTTTATCTAGTGTGGTTTCAATTTAAAAGTGGTTTGAGGTGTGAGAATGTACATTGCGGTAACCATAAAGAGGTATCGAGCTGTTAAGGAAGTAGGGAAGATTAAAATGATCGTTGGGATTACTGCATTTTACCAAGTGATGCAAATTTGTCAGGTAAAAATTTCATCTCTATTTGCTTCTTTTTAATTGTATTGCACACTTACTTGGAGTAAATGCATTTTACAAGTTTTGTTCTTGTAACGCTTCCAGTGTATGAATTTAAAAAGTTAATGGCCATTTGGGTGTTATTGGGATGGGCATTCCTTGTGCTTGAATTGTGTTTACAGCTAATGAAAGTTTTTTAAGCCCTGCTCTCCTCTATTTATGAATTTATTGATTTCTTGAACAACTTGCTGATTTAATAGATATTATTTTGGTGTGGCTTTTTTGCTCTTAATTTTCGGTAGTCATTTTTGGTGATATGGGGGCAGGTTCATGGAAACATAATTAGTACATTTATCTTGAATGATTGGTGTGAAATTCTATTTGATTGTGCCTCTGCTTCTATGCATTTATTTCTCTTTTCCTGCTTGCATTTTTGATAGGAAAAAGTAGAGAACTAAGTGCAAAGGCAAAACTTCTCTTTTGATTTTTTTGTTGAACTTGCTACTGCAGCTGGTGTACTGCTGTTTTGCTGGTAGTTGATCTTTTAATTTCTTTTCCCCTGATGTGCTTATGTGTACTAAAATCCCATAATTTTCACAGTTGGGATTAGTGGAATTTTGAAATAATGTTGTCTACTTTAATGAATTGCAGAAATTGTGCCAAGATTCAAACATATACCCTAGACCTTCCTTAAGTTTATATTATGGTCACATTTTGTGTTTCCCTTTTTTAGTCACTGCCCATATCTATGTGTGGAAAACAGTTCACTCTGAATAGTGCTCTTCTCTGCTTTCATTTTTTGCTTCTCCTTACCAATAGCTTATTGGATTTTGCTATTTTGAATTTGTCAGTACATTATTTACAATGTTGGTTCATCTCCATTTGCTGTTACAGGCCGAATATTTCCGCCAGTTGCTTAAGCCTGTTACGTAGTCTAGCATTACGAAGTTCTTGGGGATTGGGCTTGGGACGGATTGCCCTCTGGTTGTATTCATACATAAAAAGGCAATAATCAAGATGAACTGTTTGATTCTGGTAGTTGTTCATTTAGAATAGACGGCTGTTTATGCAGGATGGCAATACATTGATTTGCTCTACAGTCTTTGTTGTCAGTTTAGGAACCTTGATCCAATTGAAAACCAAATAATTTTTCCAACCCAAAGCCAAATTTCCATCATTCTCTTGACTTTTTTTATTAAACGCGGGCATCTGATGCAGAGTGACCAACGATTTCACCCCAAAAAGGCAGTGCCCTACTTGGCAACTGAAAGGGGTAATAATTACATGCATATTCCAGTTGCATCCCCCTTTGTTGCAGCTCTACCTCCCACAGAAAAGCATTTGATGCCTGTTCATGGCATTGAATTTCAGCCGTCTGAGGTTTGCCCAAAGAATTTCATTATTTTCGATCAGACTGATCATCGGAGCCAAATTATGTTCCATCCCACAGTTGCTCACAAATTCAGTAGTCCTGGATTAAATATGCATCCAAGTTTCATCCAAGAGACTTTTGAGAGAGAAGAGGTCAATAATATTGAAAGAGAAATATCTTCTTCTCTGAAAGAGGATTCAGATGACATTGATGCATTATTGAGCTTGGAAGAGGAGGAAGAGGAGGAATACGATGAGGAAGAGGTCAGCACAGCACGAACTTATGGAAATTATGGAAGCAACTCCCCTGATTCTTGCTCTTCTAATGGTTCTAAACCCAGGAAACATGGATCTTCTTCTGTTCAGAAGTGCTCTGGCAGTGGTAGCAGCTGTAACAGTGAAAGGAAACGGCAGAAAATGAAGAAGATGGTGAAGGCATTGAGAGGAATTGTACCTGGCGCTGACCAAATGAATACTGTTACTGTTATTGATGAAGCTGTTAGATATCTAAAGTCTCTCAAAGTTGAAGCGCAGAAGCTTGGAGCAGCGAATTTGAAGAACTGAAATTGAATTTCATCTGGTATTGAACTCCATTATCTAAGACACTGGTAATCATGTATCAATTAGGTCCCCTCTCTCTTGGTGGGTTGGTATTAAGAAAATAATGATCGCAGGTATTAGGCACCCGAGTTCGCTTTCAACATCGCAATTATATGCTGGTTGCTGGAAAGTGAATATATAAATAGTGGTTATTTCCTAAATTTCTCTGTGAAGTGGAGTGAAGGGTGGCTTGGATGTTTAATATGTATTTACTCGTATTCTAGCAGGTATTTAGTCAGGCTTGCTAGTACTAGTACACTACTTTTAATGCCATGTTGTATTGTACTCTATTTAACTGTTTCAATGTCTTTGGCCCTTTAGCAGTACTTTTATGCTCATCATAGTCAGTGGTCCTGATTAGGTGCTGGATCCAGTTGTACTTGTTAAATGCTTAAATGGAAATACTTTGTGTTAGGATGTATTACTGAAAAATCTGCTGCACTCGTATTCTTTTTTTTTTTTTTTAATGCTTTAAACATGCTCATGGTTGCTCCTTATCCTGTATTATGACATTATAAAAACTTGAAGTACTGGGATTTTAAAGACATGAAGATCTTGATCATTTTATTTATGGTGCTTTGCCACCTCTCTTGCAGGGCAGGTAGTGGTGTCAGTGGAGCACCATAGCAGTATCAGCATCTTTTTATGTAATGTTGGATCCAAGTTGTAATTCCCATTTTTTTTTTTTTAAAAGACTTAAATGGATATTCCATCACTTTATGTGAGCATGACTTGCTCAAATCTCTGTCACTGTCTTGGTCTCTCAACTCTCTTTTATAAAATGCTTTTAAATATTTGCCCTTTTTTATCCTCTGTGTGCTGGAATTCTAGGGACATGGAGATTATTGTCATGCATGCATGGTGCCTGATTCGATTTTTTTTTAATTTTTTTTTTATTCTTCAACATATACCCTCTGCAGGGCCAATGGGTGGTGTTGTTAGTGGCGCACCACCAATGCCCATTTTTCCCTTGCCAAGCTTTGCTCTTCTAAACAGAACCTCATTGGATGATCATTTAGCAAGCAAGGTATCCTACATTATCAAGTACCCTACAAATTTTGGGATTATTTACCGGTAATAGTGCCCTTTGTGTCTTTCCTCTTTTTTTTTTCCAAGTCAATGAGGTACTTTTTCTACTAGTTGTATTTTACTAATTTAAGCACTCTTCAATTCCTGCTGTACTGTACAATGCAAGGATAAAGTCAAGTTAATTTTTCTGATCTCAAAGAAAAAGTTATTGGATCGGTGCAAATTCTGTTGTCCCCACCAAGCACCCACTGTGTCTGTTAAGAATATTATATAAAAAATATATTTAGTATTGATTAAATATAAATATATTAATTAATATAAATATAGGTTTTCTAATTTTAATAAATTAATTTTTAAGGTTAATTTTTTTAAATTTATATTAAAAACTCAATCATATCAAAATAATTAGTAAAACTTTAATTATAAATAACATAAGAATTGAATTATATTAGTAATAATAATTAAGAGGGATTGGATTCAAACTGCTTTGAAAAAAAAAAAAAAGGATTCTGATTCAGCAAAGGAAAAAAGAGAGAATTACAGTGATGAAAGGGAGAGAATGTGATTAAAACAACTATTTGCAAAAATAATACTCAATAAATCAATTGAAGACACAGAAAAAATAAACAGAACACATTTGTTGACTTTAGGGGGCTTATACTATGTAAATAAGTAACAACATTTCCCTTAATATTTGGTTAAAATCCACTCAATAATCATTATTTCTATTATCAAACATTTTGTTGTCCTTGTCAAATAAAATTCTTTCCCACTTAGTAAGTTTTCTAGCCATCTTAAGAAGACATTCATATTGCCATTAACCACTATAAACTAGAAAACTTTGACATTTTGCAGAAGTTAGGCATACATGTTTATGCAGTTTGACTAGTTTTTGCACGTTTCATTGATGACAAATAATTATCAACATAGCTCAGTAATCGAGTCTCTATCTCATTATATATCAAATAATAGTAACTTCAAAACTGCACACTCAGACATAGTATATTGAAAAGGGGTTGAGAAGCGGTGTATTTTTATACAGCAACTTTTCATGTGTCCAATTTTAAGTATCTAAAATTTTTTGTAAAAATTTTAAAAAATTGTAATTAGATAGTGTTTCATATCATGAATCTATTGATGTATTTTTTATGCTAAAAAAAAATCAAATGGATAAAAAAAAATACATTATAAATTTTGTATATTATATTTAACGATCTAGATTTAATGTATTTATAATATATTTTTAGCTGTTCATTTGATTTTTGTTTAGCATAAAAAATACATCAATAGATTCATTATATGAAACACTATCTAATTATAATTTTTATAAAATTTTATAAAAAATTTTAGATATCTAAAATTAGACACATGAGGGACTGCTGTGTAAAAATACACAGCAACCCCTCTCAACCCATTGGAAAGTGTATATTCTTCTAGATAATAAATTCATAATTAATTTCTCCTTCTCTAATATTATAAAAAAAAATTCAAAATTAATAATTCAGTAATTAAATGTCTATTTATTACTTCAACATCAAAATCTTATTCATTGATATGTATATTTATCCAATAAATATATTGATAATGATTAACAGAAAAAAAAAAAAAATTAAACATGGATCACAATCTTCTTTATTTTGTGCATATTTATTCAATAATGTCATTAATTTAAAAATATTATTTTATAATATGATATATATTAAACATATATAAAAAATATACTAAAATATCTATCAAAACATATACTAAATATATTAAATATATATCAAAATATATATAAAAAAAATAAAAAAATAAAAAAAATCTTAAAAAAATAAAAAAATCGTATATTTAAATAATTTTTCCTCAATAAAATGATAAATAAAGTTTGAGCCCAGTTCCCTAGGCTTAGCCAGTATTCTCATATGGCTTACCGGACCCAGGCAATCAGATGTATTTATAATTTATTGAAATAAATAAATAAATTTCCAAAGATGTAAAGTAAAATAAAAGTGCTTCCTAACTTTTTTTTTTTTTTGGAAAATAGTAAAATTATTCTAAAAATATAAACTTTATTTTTATTTTATTTATTTTTAATTCAAGTGAAGCTAATAAAATAAAATATCATTGGTTGGTACTATAATAAAAATAAACTTTTATTTCTTATAATAACTTTCAATAAATTACTGAAAAATCTAATAATGGATAAAAAAATTTAAACACAGAATATGAAATCTGTCGTTCTTCACATCCCAAATGGAAATTAGCACATCAACTATATACTAAAAAAAATTTATTTAATTAATGATTTAAGTTTACAATTGATACCATACATACATAAATCCATTAAAAATTTTAAAAGCATCAAACTTCACCAGCAGTAAATCTTTTCCTTATTTTTTTTATTTAGCAGTAAAATGATTTCACAGGCCAAAACTAAACATCAAATCCAAATCAATAAGAAAATGAATAAACTTTTTTACCAATCTATCTTGAGGTTAAATTTTTACCTTTTTTCTCAATTAATCGTGAATATGTACTTTGCATGAAAGGAATGAATATGTAAGCTATGAACAATAATCAGCTTAATCTAAGTTTAGTTTTAGGATAGGAGCATATCATTGATCTGCAACATCTAAAAAATCAGTAAGAGAATAATCACATCCATATTTACTAACAAAATCAAGATTAAGAAAAGTAATACTAAATTAAAATTTTATTTCCACAAAAAAAAAAAAAAAAAACTCGGACAAAAGCTATGCTAATGCTAGCTAATATCCACAATCTCAAATTTTGGTAGCACCAACCTAACCAAATTTGATTTGAACAGGAAAAAAAACTATGTTATCTCCAACCATGATAGTGTGCTTTCCTGATGGCAAAACACTATAAGCACTATACTCTATGAGACGCAAACTCTGGCATAAATTCAACTCAAATTTAACCCTTTCACTATTTTTAGCTTGAACAAACACTCTCTTGAAGCCAATCACTTGCTTAATATTTGCCCCTACAATTCCTTCTGGAGGTTTGGAATAGACAATTATAACTTCACTTCCATCTCTTGAACCCACATTTTGTAATTTAATTTCAAACTCCAATTTGTCATCACAAGACAAATCATTTGTTCTCATTGATGGACATTGAGGTTTAAAGTTGTCTTCTTTGTATCTTAGTTGATGGCAGTGCCGAAATTTGTTCAATTTTATATCGAATGATGATTTTGAGGATGTTAACTTGTAGGTAAAATTGGTGTAGCTAAGTCCATACCCAAATGGGTAAACAGTAGAGCCATTAAAGAATTTGTAAGTTCTACCAGGGTAGCCTAAATTGTCATTTGGCCTCAGTTGCAGAGATGTCATTGGCAATTGATTTACATAATCAGCTTCATGCCAGGTAAGTGGTAATCTTCCTCCTAAAGAAGAGAAAAAAAGTGTATGATTAATTTGAAACTTGCAACTCTGATATAATTAAGATTTAAGAATGAATTACCGGGATTGTATTTGCCAAAGACAACATCTGCAATGGCACGGCCACCTTCTTCTCCAGGGTAACCAGCCCATATAATAGCTTTGATATTACTATTATTTTTAGCAAAAGTAATATCTATGCCTCCTGCTGACATGATTACAAGAATAACTGGACCTTTGGCAGCTTTTGCAACTTGGTCGATAAGTTCAGTTTGGTAACCAGGAAGGAGGAGATCATCCCTATCCAAGCTTTCAGCTTCAATAGATAGGTCTATACCCGCTACTATTACGGTAGCATCAGCTTCCTTTGCAGCTTGCATTGCTGGGAAAACTAGGCTGTCGTTCTTGCAAGCAATATCACATCCAATTGCATAACTCACATTTGCATATATTGAAAAACCATCAATAGGAGCTGTATATTGGCACGGAATGCCTGCAATATAAATGCAATTTCGTTAATTAGATTCTTAGTCCTGAAAATGACTTGCTACTGAATTATACAAGTATGTATACATGCCTGCATAATTTCCAATCATAGCTGTGGTAGCATTAGCATGAGGTCCAATCAAAGCTAGATTTTTGATATTATCAGATTTCAAAGGCAAAGTTTCATCAACATTTTTGAGGAGGACAATTCCTTCTCTTGCTGCTTGTGTGGCTAATTCAATGTGTTCTTTAGAACAAATATCATTCTTGCCAAGAGATTGAAATTGAGGGATTCCATCAAAAAAGCCTAGCCTCATAAGTACCACATAAAGATATTTGAGGGACTTGTCTATTTCTTCCTCCTTGACCTTGCCTTGCTTAACTGAGGATTCAGTGTATTTTGTGTAGTAAACTCCACAGTCCAAATCCAGGCCTGCTTTAAGTGTTCTTGCAACTGCATCCTCTTTTGTGTCACCAAGAAATTTATGGCCATCAACCATTACTTGAATGGAATCACAATCCGAAACTATATATCTGGTGCAAAAACAATAAAAATAAATGTTCAGTTGTTTTTTTTGACAATGTTTGTAAAATATTTATAGAATGATGAAACTTAAAAATACATTGTACCCATGAAGATTCCATTCTCCTCTAATTGTTTGGTTCAGGATTTTTGGATCAGCACAGGTAGGTATGCCATTAACACGATTGTAGGAACACATAATACTGCTAGCATCACCTTCTTTGACACACATCTCAAAAGGCCTATTGAAAGTCTCCACCATATCTTGTTCTGTCACCTACATCGAACATTTAAAAAAAAAAAAAAACCTTTTAACTCATTTTGAAAATTAGAATGATTATAAATTTTGAATCAAGGTTTTTCTCTAAGGAATTTACTCTAGCATCAAAACTGTAACGTTCAATTCCTTTCCAATTGTCAACATCATAAGCGGTAAAATGCTTGCAGCATGAGGAAACTTTAAGAGGTCTAGAGTTCAAATCCGTATAATTTTCCGTCCCCTCGACATCTTGCAAGCCTCTTACATAACTAGAAGCATATGAGCCCACAACGAAAGGATCTTCCCCCGGTGTCTCAATAGCCCTTCCCCATCGAGGATCTCTCACTACGTTAATAGTTGGACTCCAATAAGTTAATCCAGCCCGACCTAAATTGTACATTGCCCTTGCTTCAGTTGAAACAACCTGCATTATTCATTACATATTTATATTAATATTTCTAATGAGTATGCAACAACTAAAAAAAAGTAATAAAATTAACTAACCATTAGTTACAATTACCTGACCAATGTTTTTCCATAAAGACTGATTAAAAGAAGCTGTTGTTAATATTACTGTAGGGAAGCTAGTAACTGTAGGAACAAGATCATCAAAGAAAGTTCCTGGACCAACGTTAGACACACCATGAAGAGCCTCAGACCACCATTGATATTTAGGTAGCCCTATTCTAGGCACACCATAAGCAAGATTTCCAAGTTGTCGCACCTTTTCATGCAATGTTATATAGTTTACCAAGTCCATGGCCCTAATATCATAAGGCAAGGATTTGTTACAGAAGGCAAAATTAGACATGTCTAACCCAAGGGCAGCATACCTAGAAGGGTCAAATACATGCGTGAAATTAGACCCATTAGGGGTAGCATCATCTTTACCTGATGTTTTGGCATCTAATGTAGAGTATGAAGATGGATTCTTTGGAGCATTTCTAGCATTAGCAAAAATGGCAGAGAATGCAACAGAAATTAGATAGATAAAAAGAAGAGAACATAAGCTTTTAGCCATGGCTTTGTGCAAGGAAGAAATTAACGTGGGAAGCTTATATTTCCAAGGCTAGCTACTTCAATTTATATAGAGGGCCATAGTGTTTTTTTTTTTAATTATTATTTTTAAAATTTGATTTTCAATAGTTTCTCAAAAGTCTGAGGTTGTTCAGATGTGATAAGATATATATCTAATTTTTGTTAAGATTATATAATATTCCTTTCTCCTATTAAACATATAAATATATTTTTCCTAATTTGATGCATTTAATTTGCATATCTTTAACTTGTTGACAAAAAATAATACCTTAACATAAAAATCCTGTTAATTCATATGCATATTTATCTAATAATATCATTAATTCATGAAAAAGAAAAAGAAAAAAATTAATCTATTGTTATCTTTTCTTTTCAAAGAAAAAAAAAATATTACCTAAACATGCATCAAAGTCTTCTTTATTTTATGCATATTTATCCAATAATAGTATTATAATTCCTGAAAAAACTACTTTTTTTTTTTTGAAGGGAAATCATTAGTGAAAAATCTTAAATTTGGGAAAGGAATGCAATGAATTGAATTGTTTTAAGGAGTAAAAATATATTTTTAAACAATTATTAGGTACAAGGCCATAGTCACACATTGTTGATGACGAGTATTTTATCAGTAGAGTGTAAGTGGATCACTGTAAAACATTAACTTTTTTAATCTCTAGGCTGGCAAGAATGTCATCATGGTGAATTGGTCTGGAAGATCTTTGTACATGGGAATGGAACTGAGGATGTTGGGTGTAAGATCATGTTTACTAGAAAGTTTTGCCGCCTTGCTAATCCTGAACAGAACCACGCTGGATGACATAACAGGAGAGACATCAATGATGGTAATTGTCTGTTAACTCTCTGTTTCTCTGTTTTATAGAATGTGAGAGAATTAAGAAAGTTGAGAGAGATTAAAATAATTAATGAATTAAAATAATAAATAAATTAGATTAAATTTTCTTTGCAAAGGTTCTGTTAAACTGTTGCATTAAATTAGTTATTAGCTTACAATTCTTTGGAAGATCTGCAGTAACCAGTAATGCCATTTACTTTTTTGCTCGAACACTGGCGATTTGTAAAATTATAGTGTTCTCATGGAACCCCCATGACAAGGTAGCATATCACTAAATTCCAGCTTCTTCGGTAAAGTACTTCAGCTAACACAGTTGAGTTAATGATGTATTTGACAGTACATAATATGGACTATTGACTAGACATTCTCCATATATCCACCACGGTAAATTGTTAAGTGGCAATAACTCCTTTTAGTCAAAATTTTAGCCTGGGGAAGCCAAACAATCAGATGATAAAGGACCAATTGTTTTATGGGTTTCAATACTTATCTTGGAGTATGTAAACTCAAAATTACTCTAATAACAAAAATGTAGCTCAGAAAAATGCGCAGTTGAATGACAATCTAAGCAAACAAAAAGTAACAACCCACATGATCAATTCCTATCGACAGGAGATTCAAAGTCATGTTGAACAAAGTTTCAATGGAGTTTTTGTGAAAGGAAAAATGACGAGGGAGAATTATCCCCTACGTAGCATTTGTTGGTATATACGTGCCTAAATTTCTAATATTGTGACGGCAACCTTACGGCTGTAGTCCGTCTGCTGCTGTGTTATGTATACAATTAGCCAACTTCTTTAGGAGACTCTCATTCCAAGTCGTCTTTGTCAAATTATTCAGCAATTCCAGCATCTTTCAGATTTAGCAGGCAGATAAAGCAACACTCACTGGGTCATGGTAATGCAATTATATAGGGCTGCCTCTTGATATCTGCACTTATAAAGCCGAAGTCACTATCCTTTATCTCTGTTCTATACAGTCATCTGAATGACCATCCTCCAACAAAATAGACAAAAATGCTTTTGTTAAGAAGCATGTAACCAGGTTTAGGCCAGCTACAGAAACACAAATCCTAGGCAACAAATTAAATGAGAGAGAGAGAGAAGCAGCAAAGATATCTTTGTTGATCATAGACAGGAAAGAATACATATATGATCGCATAAAAAATTATATGTAGATGGCTATAAATTTGCAAAAAAATATTATAATAAATTCATCTCCTACCAAAAACTGGATAGAAGTTATTTCTGCCACTATTTTCCGGCATGAAATAATTTGTAAATGCTTCAATTTCTAGAACATTTCTTTTTGTTATTTTTCATGAGCAATCTGTTTCCGCGGGGAATTCCGATTCATTATAGAAACAAAGATTAGACTACCCTAACAACTACTTTATTTTCTGATAAGGAAACTCATTATTCAAGAAACATCAATAGTATAAAATTTCAGCATCCCTTCAACACAACTGATGATGCTATCTTGCATGTATTATTTCTGTCTCCACCTTGAAGCTCTGTCAAAAACAAGTATTTTTGAAGAACTTTGTATTCTTTCATCAATCAGATTCCAATATATAATGGCCCTTTTTTTTTTACCTAACCATCAAAACTGTTTATTTATGAGGTGCCACTAGTTCATTAAATTTCTTAAGCCAATGTTCATTTGGACTAGCATTATCCTCAATTAAAGTAAAGAAAAATGACAAAATTTCTCTGGATGGTTGGTACTGGAAAATTAAGTTTTTGGACCAAACCAGCTAATTTATATTGAATATGGAGTTTTCTTTAGAAGCAAGCTATGAACAATAATCAGCTTAATCTAAGTTTAGTTTTACCAACTAGGATAGGGTGATACTCATTTAACGAAACACCCATCTTACCAACTTGGATAGGGTGATATTCATTTAACGAAACACCCATCATTGAAGGTGTAAACTGTGTAAAGACCCAATACAGGATATCCAAAGAAGTAACGCATTAAGAATTTGATGACATCTCCCTCAAGAGAAAAGAGATCGATCATAAGAAGAAAACTAAAGTGGAATTTGATAATGTGATTCAACACTCAAAGATAAAATTTTCAGCATTCTTTAATTTTAAGTTGTTTTATAAAGTTTATCTATGTATTAAAAATTTTAATTAAGCTAAAAAACACTCTTTAACTTAAAATTTGCATTGAGAACAATCGGTCATTGGACTTCTAAACAACTTTTCAGTTTATAAATTTCAACATTTGCATTTTTCAGCACTTAAAATTTAGTTATTAAATTTTCAGCATTTAATTTACAATTCTATTTAACACCACCTAAGTTACAGGATACAAAAACTCAGTAAAACAACTATGACCACATAAATTGAATAAAGACATGAACTAGAAGAAAATAAGAAATGAACCTGATTCTGCAAGCTTGCTGTGGTAGTCCAACGCTGAGGATTATGTACCGCTGAACTATCAGTGATGTAAGCAATTGTTCTTGATTCTTCATGTATGTTAGGCACTATAGCAGGTGGTAATTCTCTCATAATCCATAGTATAAATGCTGAAGGGACCGAAGAACCTAAAAAGCAATGAAATAAAATCTTAAAACAAGATCTAAAGTATAAACAATATGGAAATAGAATTAAAATCGTTCTACAAATACAATAACATTTGTGCTCGATTACAAATTTCCAATGCAAAATGAGAAAGCAAAAGTATTATGGTAAATCAGATTCCAAATCCCAAGAAAAAAATTGGAACAAGAGTTTCATTAATAACAAAGAACAGAGCAAATCCCAAAAAATAAGAAACAAAATGTAGTTAATTGAATCTCTGCATGGCTTGTCTATAACCCATTCATCGTTTAAGTTCCTATTCAAAATTAAAAGTAGCATCTCAAATCATTATGAAAATTTAAAAGGGAAAGTTATATCCAGTACCTATAAGATAATATAAAATCAGTAAAAGAGAAGTGTAAAGACCATTATTGTTAAGATTCTGGCAGTAATAGAGGACCTGCAATCACAATTATACAGTTAAGTTTGAGACATTTAGTAATTGGAAATGCAAGAACAGTAACATATGGCCACAGAAAAGTACATACTGGAATTTGAGTAAAAAGAGCAACAAAAGCACTTGGAGTGAAACATAGAACAGAGACAATAGCCAAACCCGCAACCTGCACATGCAACATCCTTCCACAAATCATCACAACATCATTAAAGAAAATGTCACCTAGAATGCCACTGAACCCTGAGTCCAAATACATAAGATTAATCCAGCCACTTGCCAGTATACACAAGAGGACAAATAATACATGCTGATTTCATCATAATGATACATCTATCTTTAAAGAAGAAAGGAGCTATGGACTTGATACCTTCCACATTTCTGATGCAGCTCTCTCAGATCTAACTCTTCTCATTTTTGAGCATATCAAAAGTCCTGAACATGAAACACAGAGCAAAAGATCAAAACCAGCCTATACAATAAAAGTTCTAACGCTACATATGATCAAGAAACCAATTTTTCTTGTCAATACCCATCTGGAATCAGCAATAAAACCAAGGGCATATCACCAATTCAACCACAAGCACTACAATTAGTCATTTTCACCATGGACTGCAAAATACTGTCTAGCTAGTATTACATGATGCTTAGCTCCCAATAAATCTGCAGGAGAATCCTAATTAAGGTAACAGGTTCTTTTTGCGGTATTTGTTTTATCCAGAAGAAGAAATAAGTAGTACTTCAGAAACCAAATCTAGAAATTAATATGATAATTTTATGCAGATTATACATTGAAGTCACAGCAGAAAGGTACCTGTGTTTTTTTGTCAACTTTAAAAGAATCGTGTCACTAAATTTTAAGAGATTCCAAATTCAGTAACATAATAAACTTAAGGGACTATCCAGTGGAAATGACATGCTACTTTCTGCAATCCAAGTAGCTTTCTTATGTCACCCTCAGTTTATAATTCAGGTTTACAGGTTTCATTCAAATAGTTGGCCATAGCGGTGGAGTTCCTTTAGCTTGCACGAAGATAATTTCCAGATCAACCTTCTAAACACAATAGTACAAAATGATAGTTTCTCACCATAACATGCTAAAGCTCCTCCCAATACCAGCGACGCTATAGCAAAAACATCTACATATACCTGCATGAGATTACAGACATTACATACATGATACACCTTCACTCGTCATTCGCTAAAATAATAACCAATAAACTATCATTCACTACCAGGTTTTAACAGCTCTACCCTACTTTTAAGTGAATCATTATGCTAAATTGCTAACTGATGTCTTAAACTATTATGTCCTAAGAATTGGGTAACTTGTAAAAAAGCAAATATTCTGTGGAAGACCAGTATATTGCTCTTCTGCAACTGAATAACATATTACATAAGATAAACTGCAAAATAAGTGTTTTATGTGAAACATATGATGTTTAGCTCCCTCTCTTTCTTAAGCTAAAAGCTAAATGGCTAGATATATACAAATCTACTACACTAGATTAGAATATTCCATTTGAGTTCTGACTTCCATGAAGAAGTTGAAATTTTCCAATGCAACATGTAAACTGGAGTTCCAGGAAAGAACCCAAAAAGGGGTTAAACAAGAATTTGAGAAATTGCAGAATGAATTTATTGGCAGGCCTGCAGTCATTAGAGAATATGTAATGACTAGGAAATGCCGCTGTTCTATTTCTCCTTATCTTTTGGCAACAACCAAGAACATGACAAAAACATAAAAGTCAAAAGGACGATCATCTATCTATTCCACCTAAAATGTTTTCCTGGAATAAAACAAATATCAAGCAAGAAGTATGCTTCTATTATACGAACAAGAAAAGAGTCAAATTATTTTTATTTAAATGTCCATACCATGGCCAATGATGATGAATCAATAAAACTATTTCCCATCCCAATCCACATGAGCACAGCAAATAACACCATCAAAACAAATACTAGGACAGTAACCTGGTGAGAAAGAAGAAAGTTCATAGTTTTGTGAGTATTCATCAACTATGATCACTAAAAAGCAAATATACCTAAATCCCTGTGCATGAGATGAGGAAAAAAGGAAACTTTTCATCATTTCCATACCCAAATCACAATTTTTTGACGGCTTCCAACATGGATTGACCGGAAAGGTATACATATTCTTAGACTATCCGCATGTGATGAACTTTGGTCATCTAAGGTCATCTCCAGCAAAGCTTCATGAAAACTAAAGTCTTCCTCTTCATAATCTTCATCATCTGTCTGATGGCGAAGGTCAACCCTAGAAAAGAAAGCCCAGAGAGAGCATAATTTATGAAGAGAACACAGGTTTTTAACCACAATAACCAAATCTTAAGTATTGCCAGCTAATGAGCTAGTGATGAAATGGAAATCACCAACTGAAGAAGCATCTGGCATTAAGCACCCACGATAAATAAATCCCATCTATATACTATATCATAATCCTTTAATGCAAGTACGTAAGCCAGTTGAAAACCTAGGAACTAGAACTAATTAACTTAAATATATTTGAATTTCAAGGATATAATATATGAATTTCTGCAATTTCCAGTATTCCATAACTGAAAGGGCCAAAAAAAGAAGTCCACAACTTGGCCCTTTTCTCACTCAATGACTTCAAAACTTTGCTTCCAAGTTCCCTTATTTCTAGAAAATTCTTGGTTGGAATCTTATCAAATGAAGTACCAAAGAATTAGTGAAAAACCCATAAAATTTAATGTAGTTTAAAACTAAGGAAATAATTAGTCTATCTCTATGATCATTTAGACCCTAAAACCCCGAGACAAGTTACTGAAAACCTGCTTATTTAAATATTTAAATAAATCAGTGCCATACATTTCTTTTTGAAACTTAATCAGTTGTTTCTCATTTCTCACTCTTGATTGCATTATTATTTAAGCTAGGAATTGTCAAACTAGTACCAGAGATGTAAGACAGAAATACTTGGAGCTCTTTGTTCCCGGAACTACATAAAATTGGAGAATCACCATGATGCAGCCTGATTAGCAAGCTACTCATACATCCTGAACTGAAATGAAGGGCTTGGACCCAAAAACTGATTATTTATATAATTGCCCAACAGGCCCATTTCAATTTCCTGATAATTACAATTCTAATGAAAATATAGCTTCTTCACCAACAAATTCATGTTCAGCAGTTCTAATTCAGCTAAATCGGAGATTAAATGCAAAAATCTCTACCCAAGGACACATAAGGAAGATTAACTCGATACAACATTCTCATTGAAATTAATAGATGCTCCTCTTCATTTTGAGAATATTTCGTATGCGAGAAATAGGAATCCCAAATAAATTCTTAAACCATCAGACTGGATATTGCACCTATGCCACAAAGGAACATTTACAAACATCCTGTCCCCACTTTCATTTTGTGAATGGAAATTAGTAGCAAAGTAGAAAACATACCAGAAGGATAAAAGTAGAAGAAACACCGCAAAAGACAGAATTTTCGGTAAGGCTGAAAAAAGAATTCACAGAATTCAAATGCTTTCAATAAGCTCACAAAGTAGTAATCTAGCTACTATCTGAAACAGGAGGCATACCCATGAAGATTAAACCACAAGAATAAAACCAGCATTGCCACCTCTCACAGATAGCAATGGTAGTAATGAGGAAAAAGATGAAGTAACCTGCAAAAGCCATAACTAAGAAATTCATTTGAATCGAAGATACAGGAAACAAAAGCAGCATACAGGCATACATATAGTACATACACACTTGTGGTTATATGCTTGTATAATAATGTCTAGCTGAAAAGAAATGACCTATAGGTGTTCATCATAATTAATTACGATCATTTAATTGACAAAACAAGAAAATCTTACAGCAAATAGTGTAATACTGAGAGACTTATCAAGGAATATAAAGAAGCCATTGGCAGCTGTTTCAGTAAATGAAGGACAAACTTGAACTGTCTCATAATCTAGGTTTTTTTTTTTTTTTTTTTTTTCAAATTCTCCCCGCGTCATTATAGTCTAGATAACAACAATATAGGATGTTAATACATGGGACAAAAAGTTCCAGCAAGATTACAAGAACAAAATGCAGATCAAAGTAGAGTTGAAAAGGATACATACATAAAGTGCAGTATTTCTAATCTATAAGAATTCAAAATTTTGATAAACTATGCATTTGTAGTTAGCACATATGGCATAAAAAGTATTAATATTTGTAGACCATTACCAATATAAATATATGTGAATGAAGAAACGTAAGGTACCATAATCCTACCTAATTAAAGTACCATCAACCCATAACTATTATCATGTGGCATGAAACAAATACTGCTCTTGAATTAGCTTAAAGTTTGTAAACTTAATTTCCACTCCCCAATGTCACAATAACAGTCTATGGCTATCTCCTCTATTCATCTTGATCACTTGATTAATTCCACTGATGACTAATGTCGCCCTGGAATTTTTAGGGGTCCTAATTTCATTTTTTGTAAAATGTAGTCTTTTTTTTTACGCATGGAAAAATTTTCTATTTAAGCCTCTGTTTGTTTCGCATAAAGTAATTTGTCTCTAAAAAATACTTTCCAAGGAAAACATTATTTAAAAAAAAAAGTGTTTATATGCTTTACTTTTATTATAATGAGTTTGTCAAAGTTAGGAAATGACTTAATTTTTTTCTCTGACCATGAAAATATTTTCCGTTGACCAATTTTCTTAGACACTCCAATCGCCAAAAAAAGCAGAAAATGTTTTCTAGCCTAAGAGTTAGAATTCAAAGGACTATCTTTCTTTATCTTCATATTATTTAGCTAATGTTTATTGGGAGCCATATCTGTAAAAATCACAAAATCATCCAACCATTATGCCAATACGAATCCTAATTCCGACACACTTTCCCCAGTACTGCCTTCACTAATCAAACCACTCAAATAAAGCTCTATTTTTCATCCGCTCTGAGAAACTGGCAATCATTTTGAACTCCAACCATCAAAGCCCACTCTTTTGCTATAAATCTAAACCCTGTTCAAGTCCCATTAAACTAGACCCTTGAGACTTTCTCCTTTAATTGCAAAACCTAAAATTCCCAATTTCTCAAACCTAAGATCATATGAGGATACAAATAGACAGATTAAACAAACCTATTTTATATCAATGCACTTATCTTTTGTTCATTGGAACAACAAAAATTGTAAACAATGCCAAGAAAAGGAGCCCAAATGAAATACACTTGAAGTATAGATCATCTTGCTTTGCAATCAAAGCAATTGAGCAATTATTTTTGATGCACAAGGAAAGAAAAATAATTAATTCAAATTATACAGATGTTAATTTACATATAAAAATAAGAAATAGATTGACAAATTATAAAACAGCCACAAGCTCCTTATAAGGGCCAAAGCTGGTGACGATAAACATTTACAAAAGCACCAAAAAAGGGACTGTGGAAGTGTCATGGTAGAAATAGAAGTTCTTACCAGCATTCGATGAGCCAATCAATAGATGAAACACCTGTAATTTGACATAATTTATCAAGATCATCCCATCATACCAAAACTGAAAACTAAGAGGAAAAATAATTCATAATCAAATTCATGCATCATAAATTCCTTAGTTGACTCAATCCAGATGAGAGAGGGTTACAAGATTGATTCTTCTCTATCTCTCCCTCCCCACAAAACCCCACCAAAAAGAATTGAAAGCCCATGGTTGCTAAATTGTCCATATTTTCCCTCTGTAATTTAGCCACCATTGCCTTACTTGAAATAACTATTATTATCAGAGTTTCTAAGTTATAGTGGGAAACAATTTGTGTTGAAACCAAAAGAAGTAGCAACCATGGTTTTTTCTTCTTTCGTTTTACAACTAGAAAAAAAGATAGATATACAAATGAAAAAGTTCAATGACATTGATTTACATCTCACTTTCATAATTATGGATAATAGATATATGAAAATAAGTAGAATGACCCAATATACAGTTTACAATCTTCATGCAACACGTGTACAACATATTATACATGGGCATCTCATGAAGACTTGCTGATTGTACTAACTTTACAAAAAAAAAAAATAAAAAATTCTTGTGTATAATTTGATTTGCACAAATGTTAGCAGCATTGGTTATTTATTGAAGGTTTTACAATCAATTCAGATGGATTCACCTGGTCCTTAAGTTGTCAGACAAATCACTTAGACTGGATCAAGGCACAAGTCCCCAATTCAACCAGCTAGTCTGACAACAGTGGGTTCATCTAGATCGCCAATCAATTAGTTTAAGCTCAAACAGGAAATAAATCTAGAATTAAATTAGAAAGGAAAGTGATGATTCACTTACTTTTTGTCGCGTCCAGCCAAGTCGCGAATTCCTGGAGTGAATCCTCATTAGCTGGAAAAGATGGTGGCAACAATTAATCGTCATTTCAATTAAAAGAATACAACAATTACCAACTTCCAAAGGCTACTTTTTTTATCTTCTCATCTGCCCTCCCTTCCCTCTCTCTCTCACTCATGCACACACTTAGAACCATATATTGACACATATTCAAGGGAAATGTAGTTTTTTTCATAAAGAGACATAATATTGAACACCTTAAGTGACAAAAACCTGTTTATAGTGGAAAGCAATGGAGCATGCATAACCATAAAAAAAATTTTGTTCTTTAAGATATTTATCTCACGTGCATAATATGATTTGGAACATGTTCATGCATATCTGGACATGACACTGATGTCAAAATCACACCTTAAGCCAAGGACTTAAGCTAATATATAAAGAGAGTATCTCCCACTGAACCACCATTGGCATGGTCAGGATTGACTGAATTACACTAAATTGAATAAAAACTGTAGCTTGGTCTAAACTTTTTCCACTTTGATCAAGTTCCTCAATTGACATAAACAATGAGATTGTACTTGTCTTAGGCTGCTCAAAAAACCAAAGTATGAAGTATAGCAATAAATTTAACCTTTTCAACCAACAAACACAGCAATTAAGGTTGTGCAACTATAGGTTCGAGCTTTATAAGCAATGATCAATATTCACTTGTGCTATAAATGATCAACTTATACTGTTATACACTGCTTAGGATGGCTTGATAAACCAGCCCAAAGATTGTAGAAATTATTGTTGTTATTTTTAATTCAGATGTAATAGCTAACTCTTAATTGACCAGAATGAAATTACCTACACGATATGGGTCTTGTACTGTTGCTTTTCATCAAAAGGCAACCTAAAAAAAGATTATATTGATTAATTGGGTATTGCCAACCCTTAGGGGATTCTAGATTTTGGTTAATTCAAGAGGGATGGAGAAAGTAATTACAGCTCCAAATAGTAGTTTCCAAAACGTATTGACTCTTTTACCTAGTGTTTTAACATGAATTAATAGTGTATAAAAGACAAAGTATTTGCTTGTACTCTCCCTCCTATGCTTCTCATTTCCTTTGCATGGTATTAAAATGTGAACTAAATTAGCAGTGTGAATCTCTCATTAACCATATACATAACGTTGTTGATTGATCTATGATTAGCAACCAATGTAACAATCCAATTTGACAATATAAATTAAAAGGTTGGTTAGAACATCCTATTCTTGCTTAAGGAGTAAGGGCATCACTCTCTAATGGAAATGAATCAAATGTTAAACAGCACATAGTATCCCTTATATTTCACTCGACATTAGAACCCAATTACCAGTCCATAAAAATAGCGAATTCCCCTTCAACAGAATCATCAATATAGAAAACTCCATTCCAAACAATAGATGGACTATAGAGAACTCTCAAATTCTATCATTAAAATCACACCCACCCTAATACCAACATTTCTCATACTTTTCAGCACTACCATGATTCAAAACGATCAGCAAAGTAAACACAAGTTCAAAAACTAAGCAAAAACAACAAGAAAACAAAGCCAATGCGAATAAAAGGATAGAACTTTTCAAGCAAAAAACAAACCTGAGAAAATGCCAGAATCGCAATAATGCCATCAACACAAGCAAGACCCACATTCACACCGACCACCTCTCGTGGAAAGCAACAAGACCCATCTTTAATTTCCAACATCTCTCTGTCTCTCTCCGTGTCTTAGAACTTTCTCTCTCTAGAAACAAGGAGAGAGATAGAGAGAGCTAAACCAATGCTTTTGTGGGTTTTTGGTACTTTGAAGTGTACGGACTAAAGATGCAATCTTTATGAAGGTATCTTTCATGGAAGATCTGTTTGTTGCTGATTTTCTGCTTTTCCCATCTTAGGATTCTTCTTTTCTTTGCTTCCAAAGGGAAAGAAGGGATGTTCAGTTCAAGTTCTCTTTATATTAATTTAATTTAATTTAATTTATTATTATACATAGAGACTAGAAATTCCCTAAAAAACTAGAGAGAGGCAAATTTTATTTTTTTTTTAATTTAGTTTTTGTGAATTTTGTGTGGATGCTGAAAATGGTAATAAAATTAAATAAGTGAGGGTAAAAAAGTAATTTAATGTGGATATGATTGTGGAAAAAAAGATACGGGTGTTTTGTCTGATTGCTAAGTTCACAGACGTTGAGAAAGAAGGGAGATTCCATGTGATACCTTTTTGACCTTTCATCATAAATTGACATTTTAAATATATATATGTAATTTAAGTTCTCCAAAAATATTTACTTTTTTAATCAAAATAAAAAAATAAATCCTAATCTCATAATTAAACAGACATAAAATTTCAATTGAGTTAAATTGAATTAATGAAAAAATTATATATATATATATATATATATATATATATATATATATATATATATATATATATATATATATACTGTAGAGTGTTTATCTTTTAATATATAAAATTAAATAAGAAAATAATTTAAATAATTGATTTAATGGTATAAATTTAGTAGAATTTCGAATTTAAATTTTTATCATATTAATTTTTTTTAACAATATCAGTCTGTAGAGCGTGAATGATAATTGATCTAAATTAATCTTATATTGAGAATTTTTTGTGAATTTAAAAAAAAATAAGTAAGAAACTTTAATTTATTATATTATTATCCTAAATTATTATTTATTCAAATATTGTGTCAAATAGTCAAGTTGTCTGAGTCAATCAACTTTGTTTGTTTGGATTTACTTATATATATTTTAATTTGTTTATTCTTAATTTTGTCATATTATGTTAGAAGTTTACATAGGCCAATTGTATTCTGGCTGTCAACTTGTTAGATCAAACAAATTAATTCATCATAACAAAACACAAACTATTCAGAAATTTGTTTGGTGTATTATTAATATGATCGTTGTTAAAATTAGATTGGATTGGTCAGTCGAATAAGAAAAATTAAAAATTGATCCAGTCAATTTCAAAAAATTAATTTTTAAAAATCAGTTAAAAAATTAGTGAACCGGTTAATTAATCGGTAAATCGATCGAACAGATCAGAATGTTTTTTTACTTTTTTTTTAATTTTTTTAATTTTTTATTTTCATCATATATATAATAAATGTCAAATTATATATACATATATATGTGTATCGATTTTTTTCTGATTTAACCAGTTCGACTTCGATTGAATATCTGATTTTCTATTTTTACCGGTTATTTAATCGATTCGATTTTGAAAATATTAATTAATATAACTAATACTTTATATAATAATAATAATTATTACTTATGTAATTTTGTCACCATTATTTTTTTTAAGTACTGAAAATAACATAATATCATTTTATCATTAGAGTAAAATATTATTTTATCACGTATAAAATAAATATGTATTAATTTATATGGATTATATTTGAAATATTAACAAAGAATTGAGAAAATAATTAATGCCTTTAATACCATTAATTGTGTTATCAGAAAATAATTATAATACTATATTAATGAATAACATTGGTGAACTTCTGAATGAAATGATAAAATTGTAGTTGAATGATTTTTTTTTCCTTAATGTTAATAAATAAATAAATATTACAAATGTTGACTTGATATATGTAAATTTAAATCGAATTCGTCCATATAAATATAATTTATAAATAATCTGAATTTATATAAAATTACAAATGATCTGAACTTAAATTATTTGAGTTCGTTGAGAATTAACTTCTACAACCTAATTTAGATATGATTTGTTGATATCCAATTCAAAATGCAACTTGTTGATTAAAATAAATTAATAAAAAATATATATTAAAAAAAAATAATAAAAAACTTACAGTCCACCTAATTTGCAACTATAAAAATTCATTTGATTTTGATCCAAAAATTATAAAAGTTAATCTAATGCAAAAAAAATTAATTATAAAAATTTATTAATTCTTATATTTGAAAGGAAATAATTTATAAATTTTAATTGTTTTAATGTAAAAAAATTATTTTAAGTAGATAGAAATCATGCTATTTTTATTTTATAATAATTCAGTTTAATTAGACTTTAATCGTAGTCAAATTATTTAAATATTGTAATATTTCATATCCGGTAGTAAGAGTAACTAAGGAAATAAATTAAATTAAACTTATTTTAAATTTACTAGAAAGTCAATTTTATTTTTTATTTTAAATTTAAATAATAAATTTTATAACTTTCTATATATACATATTATTTATAAATTTTTATAAAGTTAATTATTATTTATTCTATGTAAAATGACTCAATATACTAAATTATCCTTAACTTTTCAAAAATATATTAATTCCCTCTCATAAATATTTCGTTATATTAATATACCCTTTCATCTAATTTTATCGTTAATCAACCCTAAAATGATCAATAAGGGTTATAAAAAGATAAAAATGTTCTTATCTTTTATTTTTAATTAATTACATTCTATTTTTCTTTAAAAATATTTTTTAGGATTAAAAAATTTATTTTCATATTTTTTGATAAATTTAAAAATAAAAAATAAACAAAAATATATTTATTTTTTATTTTAAAAAAATAATTTAAAAAGAAATTAAGTTATTTCTTCTTAAATTTTTTAATATAAATAAAAAATTTATTTTCATATTTTTTACAAATTTGAAAATAAAAAGTAAAAAAAAAATTCTTAAAATATTTTTTATTTTTATTTATTTTATTTTTAAAGTTATTAAAAAATATAAAAATATATATTTTTAACCCTAAAAAAAATTTAAAAGCAAAAATATAATAAAAAATAAAAAAGAATAATTTTTTTTTTATAATTTTTATTAATCATTTTAGGGTTGATTAACAGTAAAATTAAAAAAAATGGTCAACTAGTATATTATGATATTTATTAGAGAGAAGTTAATATATTTCTAAAAAGTCAGAATGAATTAGTATCTTGAATTATTTTACAAGGGGGAAATCCTAATTAACTCATTTTTATACCTATTACTATTTATTAATACTCTCATCTATTTAATTCAAAAGTCCATTAGACTTAAAAAAAATTGTACTATTTATATTTAAAAATTGATTAAAATATTTTTTTTATTTATGTACACCATTGAATATGCTTTAAGACTTGTCTTCATTCATTTTTTTTTTATTGATATTATACGTTCACTTTTTAATTATTGGGTTTAAGTTTTAATTCTAGAAAATCTCTCTCAAAAGGAAGAGCAATATGCTCATTATCATATCGTTGCTAATCTATTCAAGGTGTAAAAATAAATCAACAATCCAGATAATAAATTACTAATTTCTAAAAAAGTTGAACTATCCGTTTAAATACCGAAAGATAAAAAAAAGGTAAGAACAAGTTTAAATTATCACGAAGGAAATTTATGAGAAAAGACATAAAAAAAACCCTAATTTTTTTTGAAAATATAGCTCTAATACTTGAGCGAAATGGAGGAAATAGGTTGATGTAGCATACCTCAATTAGTTTAGCATTAGGGTTTAGTATATATAAGTGGTGCTTATCCAATTGCTAGTAAAAGGTGGAAACAAATTAATGAAATGGTGAACTCAAAAATTTAAGTTGCCAACCTAATGTATTTGTTCATTATTATATACATTAAGAGTGTATTATATGGAAAGAAGACAACCTAAAAAGTTAACTTCATGACCGTATCTCCTCCTATAAACACATCTCTCAATCCCAAACACAACATACACCGACAAATACAATATTCATTCTCTTCTTGTATTTACTTGCAAAGGTTATTATATTTTAGCTATAGCAATGGCAGCTGCTGAAGGCAAGAAAACAAAGGGAAGGCAAAAGATTGAGATGAAGAAAATCGAAAATGAAGACGACAGGCTTATCACCTTCTCAAAACGTAGGTCTGGGATCTACAAAAAGGCTAGTGAACTTGTTACTCTAACAGGTGCAGAAATAGCTTTCGTGGTGTTTTCACCGGCCGGTAAGCCTTTTTCTTTTGCTTATCCTTCAGTTGAAACAGTTACTAATCGTTTTCTTGGCAAGGAACCTGTAATAAACCTTGACAGCACTGGTCCCCTTGTCGAAGCCCACAGGAAAATAAGAATTGAGGAACTAAACCAACAACACAATGAACTGCTTCGACAACTAGATGAAGTGAAAGAGAGAGGAAAGAAGCTGAAGGAAAAAAACAGAGGGATAGATAGAAAATGCTGGTGGGATAATCCAGTTGAAGAACTCAATGTTCAAGAAATGATACAAATGGAAGCTGCGTTTAAAGATCTTAAACTGAATTTAGTTAATAAACTCAAAGAGAGGACTGGTTTTAATAATAAAGGAGCTTCTAATTCTTCCACTTCTTCTAACAATTCCTCTGCTGCTTAGCCTCCTATTGATCCTGCTGCCTCCATGATCAATAATCTACCAGTGTTTCCTTCTGGTTAATTATGATAATTAATCTTGGCAATAGGCAGTTCTAATTAATCTATTAATGTATTTTTATTATTCAATAATAATAATGTTTTCATTTTATATATCTCTTGATTATCGAGAGTACGAAATTTTATAAATTTATATAAAATTAAACGAGTGATAATATTATAATAAATTAATAAGTTGATATTAAAAATTATAAAATTTTAGAATGTTATAAAATTATAAGTACAAGTTCAAAACTTTTTTTTTGTATTCAAGCTGAAAAATATTGGGGTATATAATTCTATCAATGCCATGTTAATTTGAAGGAAAAAATTCAAAAAATACATTATGATTTCGTGCATTTGCATATAGGAGTTTTTTTTTTCAAATCTGGTATGAGATTGAATTCGTTAGCAAATGTGATGTTTGACAACTGAAGCCATCACCCCCCCTCTGCACATGTGGATGTGCGCTGGCCAATCACAACGTTTTACCTTCCCACGGTTGTAATTACCAATTAATAGAGATTAATTATTTACGTATTTACCCTCAATCACAAACACGATTCAGTGAGAGTAGTGACAATATAAGCGAAACAGTGAATAAAGAGATTATTTATGTATTATTATATTTTTTATTTTTATTCTATAGTATAATTATTTTTTAATTAAATTTAATAGTTTATCAAGAAAGTTGCAAGGTATATAAAAAAAAAATCTAAAAATTCTATTCAAAACCTTTGGATACAGGAGAGGAGTTCTTAAGGTTTGTCTCCATGGCTTAAATTTGCAAATAATAATAATAATTCAATGTACCAAATATAATTGTATATATGCAAACAATACTTAATCTTCAATTTAATAATGAAAGAAGAAAAAAAAAATAGCATAAATTAAAACTAACCTAAACACGAATAGAGAGGATTTTATTATTATCAATTTATTTAACTGAGTTTTTGGTTTAAGATCTACAGTTCATAGAACTTAATATTTGCAATATTATGAAATATTATGTGGGTTTTACATTCTGAATTAGGGATGGCAATAGGATTGGAAATCTCCATTCTCCGCGGGAATTTGCTTCGAATGGAATGGAAATTTCTCGATTTATCTTCCCATGGGGACGAGGATGGAGAATATTTTTTTCCCGTTAGTGGGGACGATGCGGGGATGTGGAGTATATTCTCTATCCCGTGGAAATCCGTTATTATACTTAGTTAATTATTATATTTATTTAATTATTTTTTATATAAAATTATATTAATTAATAATATATATATAAAAGGAATAATTTGTTCAAAAAATTATTCTTATGAGGTTGTTAGAGTTTATTGAAAGTACTTATTAGATTAAATTTATTTAAGTATTCATACTTCAATGTATGCTAAATTTTTAATATTTTATTAAAAAAAATATTACTAAATATTTTTGATGTATTAAAATATTTATATTTTAATTATGTTTGATTGATGTTTTGTGTGTTTGAATTTATTAATATTTTTTAAATAAATTTTTTCATATTTTTAGCTATTATTTATAAATTTTATAAATATAAACAAATTTAGTAATACAAAATTTAGGCGGGGAACGGGGATCCCTACGGGAATGGGGATTCCCACGGAGATGGGGATGGAGACTAAATTATCCCCGTACATGAAACGGGGATAAGGATGGGGATTTCTAGCTAAGGCGGGGGTGAGGATGGGGATGGTTCCCCCGTCCCCGCCCGGCCAATCCCGTCCCGTTCCATTGCCATCCCTATTCTGAATTTACATTTTGATCCTAAATTTATTTATTTTTATAGTAAATCTATTCAAATTGATTAATTTTATTTATTAAGATATGACATGACAATGATTCAATTATATACTACTATAAATTAATATTTTGTACATATTTGAATATTAGTATACAATTATCATTATTTAATTTTGTGAAGAGTTAATGAAATTTCATTCTTTTTCCTCAAAAAAAAATTATTATTATTTAATTTATTAATTAACTATTCATTTATTCAATAATTTTTATTGTAGAAAGTATTTAATTCCTATTATAATCTTATGAATATTATTACGTGGGTACAAGCAAATTTTTGTATTAATAGTAATTAAACTAATTATTAAGAATTTCTATCATACAACAATAAATAAATTCAATCTGTAATTGCTATTTTTTTCATATTTTTGCTAAGATAATAAAGTTATAGATGAACTAGCTAATTGCTGTCGTGTATGACAAGTTGATGGAGGACAAAATATGAGTCTCTTTGCCACGGCCAATTCATGTTGTAATATTGCATGCATAGATTGAAACAAAAATACTTAATTGTTTTTATAATTTAGTGGTTGTTGGATAAATTTTTTTTTTTATGCAATCCTTAATTTTTTTTTTTATTTCCAACGATTACATCAGATTAGTTTGATTATTTACAGTTATTAATTGTTAAGTAGTTAAATAACTGCAATTTATAAAAATTATAATTTATTATTTTTTTAAAAAAATTCATATTTATTTAAATAAAAAAATTAAATTATTTTTTAAAAATAATATTTAAATAAAAAATAAATATTAATATTTATTTTTAATAGTCATTAAATATATTAACAATTAATAGTTAATAATAATTTTATCAAACACTTGTAATATTCAGCTATTAGATAACAACCATCAATTATTAATTATCAACCATCAATTAATGACTATTAGTAATAGCTAACAACAAACAGTTGTTATGAATAGTTAAACCAAACGGTATCTTAATAAATGGTATAGATTAATAGATTTTATTTACACTAATAAACTTATTTTAAAATTATTGGTAGATTGATTTAAGAAAAAAATATCTTATTTCTTTAAATTTATTAAATATATAGATATAATTTCCTTTATATCTCTATATTTACTTTTTGCTTTTTATATCTCTATAATTTCCTTTATGTCTCTATATTTGCTTTTTATATCACTATATCTCTATATTCTCTAAAATATCTCTAAATATTTTTATATGTGAATTAGAGAAATTTCATTTTCGAATTATCATCATATCGAATTTTTTAAAATTAATCTTGTACATTTTTATGATATAAGAAAATCTCGTAAATAAAAAAAAAAAACTAAATTATATGTCTAAATAGTTATCATGATTTATATATTTTATTATTTTTATTTTCAATTTAACCATACTTTTTAGATTTTTCATCCAAATCATAGTTATATATGTTAGAAAATTTTGTTACAAGCAACATAGAAACATATCCACCCTACATAAATATCAGAATATATATTATGTTCTCAAAATTGTCAAGGAATTCAGAGTTTATTTTAATTTAAACTGAATGAATTTGAATTAAAAATAAAATTTAAAAAGATTGTTTTAAATATTAATTTTGTGGTTAGAGTTGTAATTGAATCGAACTGCATCAATTGAATGTCAGGTTGATTAATTAATTATTTATATTTATTTCAATCATGAGCTTTAACAAACTTAACATCAAACTCTTTTTTTTTTCAAATATTGTTTATTTTTGAATTAAGTTTAATTTTTATTCATAAATATATAAAATTTATACTAATTAAAACTATTATATATTAAAATGTAAATTCTATTTAAATAGGATATATATCCATAAACTAATATTAAATTAGGAAAATTCATGCCAACTCCAAAAGCATATTCTTATCTCATGAACTCAAAGACAAACTAATAACTCATAAGAAATTTTAACCAACATGAATTTTATGTATATTTTTTCCAGTTAAAAAACACATAAATATCATTTTTGCTCTATATATTATTATTCCATTAATATATATACTATATACTGAGTGTAGATAAAAGTTAATTAATTAGATTATTGTAACAATAACTAACTATATATAAGGCAAACCCTTTTTTTTTTTGGAAATGTGTACGTATAAGGCAAAATTAAAAATTAAAAAATGTATTATTATGAAAATTTTGAGTATTAGGAAAGGAAATTTTTAATTATACCAATGAAATTTAAAATTATTTTAGCACTCAATATTTTCATTTAATTTCATATTTATTACTAAATTAAGATATTAGTTTTTTCGAATGTTCAATTTTCATCAAAGTTATGTTAATAAAATCTAAAATGGTAAATAATTGAGATTTAAGATGCCAACTAAAAATACATAACAGTAAAACCAAGATTTTAAGATGCCAACAAAAATATTCTTCCTTAGCCGATTACAAGTGCCAAATTATGGAAAGAAGCCGACCAAGAAAATACGAAATTAGAAAATTAATACTATGTTTAGGAATAAAATTAAGAAATTATTTCTATTATTAGAAATGAAATTAAAAAATTAATTTCGGATGAATCGAAAAAAAAAATATATAAAAAGTTAAGTTTGAATGGGCTGATAATTTTTTTTTTTTTTAATGTAAAAAATTAAATTTAAATGGACTATATGAAATTTTTCTTATAAATAAATAAGATTTATTTTTACTGGAGTAACCAAGACCCACCCGAGTTACCCCTATCTCCGTCCTGTATTACCATTTCAGAATTTAATTTAAATTATATCCATATACATTTCAAGATCATACATATATATAAGGCCAATAATAATATAAAAATCGTATTTTTCTTTAATTTAATTTAATTTTGCTCCTTTTCTTGACTATTATTTTTTTATTAAATTGTAAATTATGGCAGGGTGCAATAAGCAAACAAAAGGCAGGCAAAAGATAGCAATGAAGAGAATAGAGAATGAAGAAGATAGGCTAATAACATTCTCAAAACGACGATCTGGAATTTACAAGAAAGCAAGTGAATTAGCTACACTTTGCGGTGCTGAAGTTGGTATATTAGTATTTTCACCTGCTGGCAAGCCATTTTCTTTTGGCCATCCTTCTTTAGAATCGGTAGCAAATCGTTTTCTTGGCATAAAATCAGTACCACCAAACGACAACACTCATCCTCTTGTTGAGGCTCATAGAAAAATAAGGATTAATGAGTTTAATAAGCAGTTTAATGAAGTGCTTTGTCGTTTTGAAGCAGAGAAAGAGAGAGGAAATATTTTAAAGCGGATGATGATAAGGAAAGGAGGGCAGAGTTGGTGGGAAGCTCCTATTGATGAACTTAATTTAGAAGAGCTTCAGCAAATGAATGCAATGTTGGAAGAGCTTCATAGTAATTTATGCAAGAAATTTAATAGTGGAGTTTCTTCTTCGTCTTCTTCTCTGAGGAATAATAATTCACCATTTGCCTCTAATACTAGTTGGTATGGTTATGGGCACATCCATTTTTAAATTTGCTGATAGATCTGTTTTTAATAATCTCTCATCTTATGCTTTACATTTGATTATTGGGCATAAATTAAAAAAGGTTTTTCAATAACTTTTAATTGTTTTTCTAGGTATAAGAAGAGTGTACTATGACTCTGTTTTGATTATTAAAATATATTGTTGTTGTTCTTGAATAATATGTAATGGTTTCAGTTTTTACAAAGCTGTTGCAAGCATAGCATGATTGAACTTATCAAAGTAATATATATATACATATATAGTTTTTGTTAGTGTTTTTAAATCAACAATTATATATGCGATTGATTAAAACATTATACAAAAATATTTAGTTTGAAATATCAAATATATTATCTTTAACTAGCATTTATATTAAAAAATATTAAAATTTGCTAATTAACCAGTTTTTGTCTACGTAGACTCTATGTAAATTCATTATCTATAGGGTTTTTATTATAACAAACCCAACAGTTTTTACATTTCATTCAATTAGATTTCTAGACATGATATGAAAGTAAGGACCACTCACATTTAATTTTTTTTTTTCACCTATTAATTCAGGGGTATAAGATAAAAATATATTGAAATTTCCTTCATATCTTATGTGTGGTCTGCGTTTGATTAAAGAAAAAAATCTTCATTTACAAAAATACGATTTCAATTCATTAACTTAAAATACGATTGCAGTTCATATTTTTTCATATAGTATTAGAAGCATTATAAATCCTTTAAAATAGGAAAATTGACTCATTGAACAGGGCAACCCATCCAGTTAAACTATTGAAAATTTCTCGATGGCCCAATACAAGGTGTTCCCCTGCACATGGGATCATAATTCATACGATGTGTACAGGCAAAGTCGATACATGAAAAAAAATAATTGAATCAATAAGTAAGACTATAAACTATTGATTATAAATTAATAATTATTAAGATATTATTAAATAATAACTATTCATAATTTAATATAGTAATTAATTAGTTATATTATAATTAAAATGCTGATATATTATATCTGTTGTTTAGTTCAGGACGCACTCGGCTTAAAAATTTCACCCAATATAAGGTCAATTAGATAGATGGTTTCCAAATTAATTGGGCCATATTCCTAAGCCTATACTTGTCTCCATGAGTTACCTCTCTTTAAGCCCAAGATAGTTTATCTTTGGCCCTTTTGAAATATTCCTATACTTGCGAATTACAACTTGTTCCCCAAAGCAATAATAAACTTAGCAGAAGCAAAGAATCCTCTGTTTTACAGGAATGAATATCCAATGACGGAGCTCTAACCTCCAATATTAAAATTTGGTTATATATTTTAGATGAAAATTTTCCTTAAATATATATATATATACATCACCCTAATATAAATTATAGTCTGAAAAATTTAACCCCCCCATAAATAAATTTTCTAACTTCTGTGAATTTCTATGGCATATTTATGTTGTTAAATGCTTTTTTGAGAGCCTCTAGTTGTTTCATTTCATATAAAATTTGAAATTCTCAATTTCTAAAGTGTTTCTATAATTGGATAACAAGTAAAATTCTGTAATATCATCAAGCATAAGGAAAAATAAAAATAGAAAAGAGCATTATTCTATTGGGAAGCAGTCAACAGACTTTTAACAGTTTCATACAATTGAGTTTCAGATTGCAATTTTTATATTTGAATTTCAATATAGTTTTAACAGTAACCTTAAAAAAACTAGAAAAATTACCAATCAAACACAACTTGAATGACTGCATCAGTCCACCATTAAACGTAAACGTAGACAATTAATAGCAGAGAAAAAATGGCTTCTTTGAAACAGGGGAGGCAATGCATATGCAGTTACCTAGAAAATTCCATAAGCAGTTGTTACACCAAATTGAAATTGATTGATCCCTTATTATAGAATGTGAAGTTTTAGGCAACACCCAGAAAATCAAAACCCGTTTTACCTCTGTTTTTCTCCTCTTAATTTGCAATCGAAAATGGACAGGCTTTTCTTAATGTTGTGCTGGAAAAATCTAGACTTTCTCATCCAAAACGAGATTGGGCTTCTCTGGGGTATCGATACAGAATTATTGCCTAATTACCTCTAATCGATAATAAGCTTGCCCCATCTTAAATTATTAATCTCTCTTCTTTTTTCCTGCTTATTAAGACCTTTTCTACTAATTCTGAACATCAATAATGGATTATCTGCAGATATGATTGGCTAATGACTGGTAGGTTGAAATAAGCCGGAATGGAGATTAGAGGTGAACCCATCCGAAAAAAAAAATGTATTATTTACTGAAAATAACAAATTTGTAGTCTGCATTGGATATCAAAACAGCAAGTGGTAAAACATCTAATTTGATAATTTATAGCTCCTAATAACTTGGTATACATAGAAAATTACAGAAGAAAAGCAGTACATTTTATAAGTAAATCATTTACTATTATAATCCTTTAAAAAAAAAAAAAAAAAAACTCTTGGAAAAGTAGTCTTTCTTCATCAATCTGCAATACAGGAAGCTTTAGAAATCTCACAAGCAATTCCATTTTCAGCCTTGAATTTTCGATCATCGAGATAATGCTGATACACATAGGAAATAAAGCCCCAAATAGCCAAAACCATAGAGATTGCCTTGATACCATCCATATTTTCATGGAAAATAAACACAGATAGGATAGGAAAAATAGGCAAGCCTAAAACACTTATGGAATTGGCAAATAAAGAACCTACTTCAAAAATCAAACCAACGGTTCCAATGGCGACCATTTGCCAAATTATAGAAGTCCAAACTAAATTCATCACATAAGAAGTTTTTCCTAATTGAAACTCATTCATTTCCCTTGTCATAGTATTCCATTCTCCGCTAGCGAAAAATCCAACTAATGTAGCAGCAGTTGCAACTGCTGATTGATAGATTGTCATGTCCATAACTGATTTAAACGTTTTCTTTTTAATAACTTTCTTGAAAAAAAATTGTGTCAATGACAGTCCTAGTCCATATCCAGCGGAAGCAACGATAGTGCATACGAAGCCAATTGCATACTTTAGTTTAGAGACTCCAGTAGGATCCGTAGACTCTTTACTGAACACTACGAGTACAGATGAGATTGTTAGAAGGACAAGAGCATTGATTATAAATGGAGTGAATTTCTGGGAATTAAGGAAATATGAAAAAAAAGAGTTAAAGGTCAATTGGGATGCACATATAAGAGTGTAAGTTGATACAGGAAGGTACTGCAGCCCAACTGAATAAAAAAAGCAGCCAGCTGTTACGAATAGGCCAAGCGTAACGTAGATTGCTGTGAGGGTTAATACAGATGGTGATTTTGAAAGAGTATCATTTTCTTCCCTTGGATTTTTGAGTTTTATAAGGAAATAGTAAGGAATGAGAATTGGGAAGCCAATAAGTGGAACTAATGTTGACATCCATTTGCTTTTTCCTCCTTTAACAAAGTAGAGTCTTCCTAAGAGAAGGGCTATTGACTGGCCAAAGAGGAGAAAGATTATATAGATTGATATTCTAAACCACAAATTGTAGTTTCTTCTTCTTGTTGATTGGCTTCGGATAGTTGCAGACGCATCTAAATTTGCATCTTTAGCTTCTTGAACTGATAAGAATAATTATTAAAAAGATTAATTGCCGTTGGGGAACAAGTACTTTCTATATATATATAAATAACGTAGATGATGCTTTATTAGAAAATTTCTCTCCCTATTTTTCTTAAAAAAAAAAAAGGAAGCAGAGCTTTCTTTGCAAGTAAAAACCATAAATAAATAAAAAGAAAAGTAGTAGTCTTTCTACAAAGATCTTGTGAATTCTACTAACCCATAATTTGAAGTTGAACTTCTTGAGGTTCTCCCATGTCAATGGTGAAGTTCCAAAAAGATGAAAGCTTGGAGAAGAGATAGCTAGAGAGATATATGAGAAAAATCTCTATATATATCCGAAATGAAGTGAAGCAAGTTAAAAGTCCAATGTATGTGGAAAGTAATGAAAGGTCCATTGATACACAGTGCTGCTAAGGCATAGTTTTATTTACCCCTTTTTTATTTTCTCCGACTTCTTTGCAATGGTAGGAGATCTTCACATTATAAATATTTTTCATGATTTATAAGTGATTTAAGTGATGGGAGAGAAAAATGAATCAAAATATGCTTTTCTTAATAATTTATTGTGCAGCTAAGTCAAGATAGACATTAAACTCCCTTATGACTTATAGTATCAGGAAAACATGGATTTGAACCTGAATCCATTACTCAGTCGAAGAGATGCATCATCCCTTGTGAGGTTTTTGCCCGAATATCAGTGTCCGTTTAAAATCGGAATACTCATTTGAATTTCTACTCACGCAGAAGCTGTTATTACTTTTGAAAAATTACTTTCTTTATCCTTTAATTTGTAAAATTTGGGGAATCATCCACCATCTTACTTTGATTTCTTAGAAAAATACAAGGTAAAATCTATTATTTTTTACTCTAATCATAAATTACCCAAAGATAAATGCATTAATCAAAGAGGATATCCAATCATAAATTATCCACAGATAAATGCATTAACCAAAGAGGATATCCAATCATAAATTACCCAAAAATAAATGCATTAACCAAAGAGGATATTAGATGCTAGATTTTTTATTTTAAGTAACTAGAGCTAATATGACTTAAAAAATGTGTTCATAAACAACTTATAAAATGGAAATGACACGTTAAAAATGAATGATAATTAAAAGATGAATGGCAAATAACAAACAAAATAAGTAAAACAAAAGAAAGAGCATTTAAAGTTTAACATCCAAAACCAAATAGAGCAAGGGATATCTTCTCTGGTCATTATGGATATTAGGAAGATCACACATTTTTCAATAAAAAGGTGATAGAAGGCGAAAGAGTTGTTAATTCTAAGTTAGATTGCCATTTGAAATAAGTGTATCTTTGTATTCCTTGGAATGATAATCAAAATACACATAATTCTTCAAAATGGAGGGGGTGATTTATTTTTTTTGATCTATCATATTTTAGTTGTTCATAACTTTTGAAGAAGAAAAAGATAAATAAAATGAAAAGAAGAATAAATTTTTTTATCTTATTTCTTTTTGATTTAAGAGGAGGCTGTTGAAATACCTTATTGGATCGAAATTTCACTTTACAAAATGTAAATGTATGTAAAAATATTTTTAGGTTTTTAAGCCAAATTAGATATAAAAAAAAAAAAAAATCAGTTTAGTGGCCATAGCAAAAAGAATTAAAAAAAAAAAAAATCTGTCTTTTATTGCACTAGATCAAATAGAAACTAGGATGGTGAATTCAAAGTCAAGGAGAAGTTGAAAAGTCAAAGTCACTCGTTTTAATGTGAGTGATATTTGTCAATCAGGCATTCACAGGTGAATTTGAATGGAAATGTGCTTTACCTTTTATAAGGAGAAGTTGAAAAGCCAAAGTCACTGACTTTGATGTGGGATTTATGAGTTAGCCTTTGTAGTAGGGTTTTAGGGAATGAAAACCACAACAAAATGATGTGGGATTCAAGCAAAAATATATTTAGAACGTTAGAAAATACGTGGTTGCGCGGCATAGAGGACTGTGACTACCATGCAGAAGAAGCCAAGGTAGTGCCTTACTGCCACGCTAAAGAGAAAGAACGGGTAATTAGCATTAATGATCACTAAATTTTTACTGTTTTTCTATTATGATCACTAATTGAAAAAAAAAATTATCGATTGATGACTATATTTTGAAAATTATTTCACCGAATGATAATCTGTCAGATTTTTTACTGAATCAAAACACGTGATAGCCACGTCAACATAATACATTGAATCAGATGTACACGTCAACATAATACTTTTTTTTTATTTTGATCACTAAATTTTCATTATTTTTCTATTTTGACCACTAAATTTTTTATTTTTTATGCTTAATAATTTATATCTTTAATTAAACCGTTTTCAAAATATAACAAAATACCCATTTAATTTAAAAAAATTTATGTTGTTATTAATATTAACTCAAGTATAACTAAAATTATATGTATTAAAACACACAGAGAATCATAAATATCTTACATATACTTGTCTATATAAAAATCTTCATAATCATGATCTAAATTACAATATAAATCAATTAATCAGATTTAAAATATCATCATATCTTAAATTAATCTATAAAACTGTGATTGAATTGCTTTCATGATCTGAAAAATGTCGCTCGAGAATAACAATAAGCTAATCCAACGGTCAAAATAAATAAATAAAGATTCATGCGTCGAAGATGCCAAGGAGAACGGGGAGAGAGAAAGGATAAGATAAGAGAGCATGAGAGACAATTGTGACATTATAGATTGGAATTGTGATTGAGACTGAAAATCATGATTATAGTGGTTTTGATATGGGTAAGTACATGCAAGATATTTATTGATCATTTGCGTATTTTAATTTATATAATTTTAGTTATGTTTGAGTTAATATTTATAATAACACAATTTGTGTTTTTTTTTTTTTAAATTAAATGAGTGTTTTGTTGTATTTTGAAAATGATTTAATTAAAAATATAAATTCTTAAGAAAAAAATAGAAAGTTTAATAGTCAAAATAGAAAAATAATGAAAATTTAATAATAAAAAAATATTATATTAACGTGTCCATTCGATTCAGCGTACTATACTGACGTGGCTGCCACTTGTTTCGATTTGATAAAAAATTTGATAGAGTATCATTCGGTGAAACAATTTTTAAAATATAATGATCAGTCGATAACTTTCTTTTCAGTTAGTGATCACAATAAAAGAAAGTAAAAATTTAGTGATCACTGGTACTAATTATCCGAGAAATAATACATGCAGCTACCATGTCATGGAGCTATGATAGCAAGTCTAAAATTTACTTTTTTAATTTGTTCTTGTTGATTCTTAATTCCAAACGTCTTGAGGGATTTTCTAAAGATTCGTGAAAGTTAAATTACTCTACGGAAGACTTGTCTTTTATTCCTGAATATGTAAAACTTTGCATATTATAGAGGTGGAAAATTACATGTTCACACCACTTGCAAGTCCAAACAAAGATCAATTATATATATTCAAAAATTATTGTATGTTATTTCAATTAAAAAGGTTGGTTGATAAAATTTTTAATAAAATCTTTTTTTTTTTTTTAAAGTGAGGCTGCGATGAATGTGATATTAATAAGTTATGGCAGCTGGGTTCAAAATGTTTTCTTGTCCTTAAAAGTGAATAAATAGCAATGACATTTCCAAGAACATTTATCTATTCATGGTTCTGTTTAGGTGCATTTTGAGCAAGCAGTCTCTCAGACCTACTCCAGATTGGTAGTTGAGTCAGTGTCTCTATGACAGTTAGTTCAAATTGTCTAAATGGGTAGTAGAGATGAGAAAATGTGATTTAAATAATTTTCTGGTTGGTTGTAGTCCCATCAAGTTTGGAAAACTATTAAGAAAAAGATCAAAAAAATGTAGGAAAAAAAAAATTGACTCCTAAGTCCTAAAGCTATGAACTTTTTTTTTTTAAAGAAGACTATATCTATAAACTTTAATTAGAAGAGAATATCTGAAAATAAAAAATTAATTGACAGCTATACCCTTTTTTTTTTTTTCAAATTTCCCAATATAAACAAAATCAAAATCAAATAGTGGAAACAAATTGTTATTAGATATTAGATCAAAATCTCCTATGATTATTTGTTTTTTTTTTCAGATTTAAGATTTAAAATCAATATAAATTAAATAGTTAAAATGTAAGTAACTGTTGACTACATATATACAATATAATAAAATTGGATATTCGTTTATCAAATTGTTGAGTGAACAAGAGGTTTGATTTGATCTAACACCTCATTCAGTGTATAAATCTAAGTCGTTCACAATCACCAAATGGAATCCACACTAGTTGAAAGGGAACGACAAGTCGTTCATGACCAGTTGTTGTTTCTGAAGTCTAAACAAATAATTTGAATATTTTTAAGCATCATTGAGTGCAAAGTGATTGATTTTTTTTTTGTTTTGTTTAATTTGGTCAGGTATTTTAGGGCAAGTTTGTACATCTTTCAAAATATTCATTCACTCTCATCACGGCGGAACTACTTCAATACTTGGGGTTGCATGGCCCAAACTTTTCAAAATTAATATATATATATATATATATATATATATATATATAATACATTTTTAAAATATATTCTCCTCAAAATTTTAATATATATATATTGCTCTCTCAAACTTTTAAAATTAATTTTATATCTATATATTTTTAAAAATATATTATATTAATTCTTGAAAATTTTAAAATTTTCATTTTAAATTATATATATTTTTAAAATATATATATTTAACCCTTCAAATTTTTAAAATTTTATCTATTACATGTATATTTCATTAATTTTTCTTAAAATATATATAAATTATCAGAAATTTTAAGGTTTTATTTATTATTAATGTATTATTATATTCATATATAAATAAATATTTTATAATATAATAATAATACTAAAAATTTTAACATTTTTTATATTAACCTTACAAACTTGAATTTTTTTTTATCCTCCATCCTTATGGTCTAGTTCTGCTCCTAGCTCTTATACGAATCTTTATATTCAAAAATTATCTCCAAATTATTAACTCTAACAATTCAATTCTCGCGAATAAAGTGAAGTTACAAACTTATTATCTGACTAACTGATTAATCATTTGCTTGCCAATTATAAAGGGAAACTGGTATATTTTAGTTAAGTGAAAATTTGAAACTACTTTAGATATCAATGTTAGGATTTAAATATTATCGAAAAAATTAATTCTAAAAACAAACTAATAGAGAAAATATTTATAGAAGAAATGCTAAACATATATTACATGTTATTTTCATGAGTTACTAACAATTTTTATTATAGTTGTTAATTTTCATAAAATTAATAAATTAATATAATTCTAATAGTTAACATTTTTTTTCAATCTACCTATTAGCATAATCACAGGTATTACAAAAATCAGTGACTTGATTTGATTATAGGATCATTTTATTTTATTTTATTTTTTCTTTTGTTACGATAGGAAGCAAGAGTTTCAAACTACACAACACACTGCTTAGTTTGAGTTATTCTACTAATATCATGCACTAGTTATGGTAGAATACCATATGATGGCCCCCTCAAATAGTGAACACCTAATTCAATTCTATCCCATGATTGGCAAGTGAGTCTACCGAAAAACTCTTTTTTACTGATAATATGGTATCAATGGTTTAAACCTTTTCTCTGTAATAGCAAAACCACCACCGTCATCATCAACCTCTTAACAGCCACTTTGCCATCACTTCTTTGTCATCATTTGAACATCATCATCATCTATTTGCTTTGTCCTTTTGTCATCATCACCTCAGTGTGTGGTGTATATACATACAGCATCTATTCGGGAGAGAGATAAAATTGACGCCAAGTTTGCGGAACATTTGGATGATTGGGATAGTAAAAGCCATTAAATTAATTATTACTTGGTTCCCTAACACTCAAGTTCTCTCCATTCATATTCAATTTGCTGACTATGACGTTGAGAAGGAAATCTGGAATTTTTTGGCTAATTTATATAATATTTATTCGTCTCAAAATAAATATTTTAATTTTTTTTAATATATCTCAATTTAATTATCATATTTTCTAATTTAAACTATATTTTATCTTAATATTCTAATAATGCTCTCATATATTTAATTTTATATAATTAATATAAATTTAAAAAAATAAAAATATTTATTATCTTTTAAAAAATAATAATAAAGGAAATGGTTATATTTAATTAGAAGAAAGTATATATTAAAATAATTTCAAATAAAATTTCTTAATTTTTATATATTTTACAACTAAAATATTTATTTAAAAAAAAAAGAGTATTCATCAATATCAGATATGAGAAACTCATCAGTTTTTTGGCAATTTTACTACCAATTTGGAATCAGCTTACTCAGGTCAAATTCAGCGATAATCAACTACATATCTAATTCAAGTTCTCATGACTCTTTGACCCTGAATAAGAAGCTGTCAGAGCATCTCTATTGCTTTGAAATCCTCTTCCATCACTAGGGGGACCTTTTAAGGTTATTTCAAATAATTTATTATTTTGAATTTATAAAATAATGTATAAAATTATCATTAATATGTAAGTGCATATAAAATTTTATAAAAAAATTATCATTTTTTATAAATATATGCAAGTTACAAAATAATCTGTAAAATCATTATTATTTTGTAAGTTTATAAAATAATTTATATATAAAGAGTCTTTTATATAAATACATAGAAATTATAAAATAATGTGTAAAATCATCATTATTTTGTAAGTTTATAAAAAAAATTTATAAAAAAGAATACATGCAAGTTACAAAAATAATTTGTAAAATCACCATTATGTGTAATTTTGAGAAAAATTTTGTAAAAAATATCATTTTTTATAAATAAATGTAAGTTATAAAAAAATGTATAAAATTATCATTATTTTGTAAGTTTACAGAGAATTTTATAAAAATTTATCCTTTTTTGTAAAACTCAAAAAGTTACTTGGATTTTTTTCAAGTAGTCGTAGCATGTATCATCACTGGGTATAATCATCCTAGAAATAATATTTGAAGAAGTTCGTCCCCTCCTAGACAAAACTCCCCAATCTAAAGTTCCTCTAGCAACTACTCATCCCCAACACTCCTAATCAGAAATCCTAGAGGAAAAAAATTTTGTAAGAGTCGTAATCAAAATTGTCATCCTTTCTCTTACTATCCAAATGCAAATACTGTCATGAGATTGAGCATATTCTTGAGAACTGTCCCTCTCTCCACCTCATCCTAAAAGGCAAGTTCTCTAAATGTTAGCATTTCTCTAAGTCCGAATTCTCTTCCATTGTTGGTGCTGCCTTCAAAGGTTTATAGCTATCATTATGAGTGATCTTGAGGCTCTACTCAACTCTGTTGTATTGTTTTGTCACACCATATAACTCTGCTTTTAACTTTTTTATTCTGCATTTTGTAACCATATTATTTTTTCGGACGAAATTGAAAAATTAATTTTAAATAAAGTGAAAATTAAACAGATGAAATTAGAAAATTAATTTTAAATGAAATGAAAATTAAAAATTAATAAAAAATATGAGACAGAATAACAAAGAGGAGAGAAGACAAACACTTGACAGTGTAAAAAAGTTAAATTTAGATAAAACAAATGAAAATGTTTTTATAAGCTAATAGATTTTTATTTTTTGCTAAAGTAATCCAGGCTTACCTGAATTCTTCAGTCTGTCGGTCCTTGGGACCTCCAATTCTTCTGCTTTGACTTCTAAAACACCGATTTCCAGATCCCTTGCCCCTATTTATACAACAAATGGCACAAAAATAGCTATTACTCAAACTAGACATGCATTTCCTCCAAATCTCAATCTTTTCTAACACTTATTTTGTTCCCAACTTAGTTTTTAAACTTCATTTCTGTAGACCAATTTTGTGACTTAGGTCTCACTATTACCTTTTCTCTAGAAACATCATTGTATCAAATTAAAGCCAGACAAAAAATTTAAACCCATCAAGAACATCAACTAAAAAAATAAAATTCAAAAAAAAAAAAGAAAAAACTCTAAAAGTTCAAATATAGATATCAACTCATAATAAAAAATTCAAAAAAAAAACATTAAAAGTTCAAACCCAACAAAATATCAACTAAAAAAATGAAAAAAAAAAAAAACTCTAGAGGTTCAAACCCAGCAAGAAAATTAACCAATAAAAAAAAATTAAAACAAAAAAAAAAACCTCTAAAAATTCAAACCTAATAGAAACATCAATTCAGAAACTAACAAAATCCACCAATGTTAAAAACTAACAAGTTTGTGTTTCACCGAGTTAACTTGAAAAGCTCTTCGTGGTAGCAATTTGTACTTCTCTTCAAAACCCTAGGGATTTAAGATCTTTATGATTTATTTAGCTGTGGAAAACTACAACTATTTTCTAGAAAATAATTCTTGAAAAACTGAAAAATAGAAATTGTTGTTTAGTTATAAAAATTTTCCAAATAAAAAATTAGAGATGAGTTATCCAAATTTTCTCATTTATAAAATTATATGTTGAAAAACTAGTCATGATAGTTTTTCGTATTGTCCTTTGATTCGGGCATGAATTGGAAAACACAGGGCTGGCTAATAATAATCGCTTTTGATTCCCAGCAAAATTATTTTTCTATTTTTTTTAATTATTGATATTTGCTCTTTTTATAACTGTTGCTATTTATATATATATATCTATTATTTCTTTCATAATTATATTGCTTTACTTTTTGCACAATAGATATGTAATTTAGTATTACTATTATCTTTCATGTTTTTCTTTTCAATAATTATCTTTTTATATATAAATTTTATCATAATTTTAAAATATTATTAAATAATTTAAAATATTTTCATTTTTTTTATATTGTATATTTAAAATATTCATTTAAATAAAAAAATATTTAAGTGATCATATTATAAAGATTATCAATATATTCACCAATAATAATAAGTATTTTTAATTTATTAAAATAAAGGTTTATTTCATAAAAAAAAAAGCCTAATAAAATATATAGTACAAATTAAAAATTTAAAAGTAACATATAAGTATAATTAAAAATAAAATATTTTTCAGTTTTTTAAAATTTGAATTTGAAAAAGGAAAAGTTAGAAAATTGAGAAAAGAAAAAGAAAATCGGAAAATGAAAACAAAAAATATTTTCCACAACGGACTTAGCATTTTGGATTTTTTTTAAAAAAATTATTTTTATTTATCTAATTACATAAAAATAATTAAAATAATTTTTATTATTTGAAAAATATAAATTATTATTTTATTATTTAAAGATAACAAAAATTATTATTTTATCTTTTTAATAAAATTTGGAGTTAATTGAATCACAATAAGAAATTAAGGTTGAAATTGGGCAAAAAGCGTATTGGATATCTAAAAATAGCCATTTATCCATATTACAGACAAAAAAGATTTCCTCTGCTCCTTGGGAACTAATGCTAACTCACTCCCATGATGTTGCCCACTTGATGATCCTACTTTATATCTACAGCTTGTTGATAATGCCAAAGCAGCTTCAATGTAACATCAGCAAGAGCTCGATACATGGGACTCTGCATGTGCATTTGGCTCTCAAAGGACTGTAAAAATCCATTCCTTTCAATCAAAGGAGTTGTATTTCACTAGAATTCCCCTTCTCCTTTGCCTATGATTCAGAAGAATGTCGATATTGACTAATCTTTAGCCAATTGATCACTCAAAATCAATTACTTAAACCAACAACTAATTACATTTGGATCTTTTAAAATAACTTTTTAATTTTACCAAACGAGTTGATTTTTACTTGTTTAATTGTAAGAGTTTATTATTTTTTTTTTCCTAGTAAATTTGAGTCCAACTGGGATTTAAACTCGAGACCTCACAGGCTCATTTATTAATAAATGTTTCATTGAAACAACACACTGTTAAAAGTGCAGATAATTTCCATGCATCATATACTGAAATTAAATTTGCTTGGAATATAATGGACAGAGGAAGAGTAAAGGTTGTCGCTTTCCTTGAAAAATTGAAAATGGAAATTGTAGCCAAAGGATGCTGCAAAAGGATAAGACAGTTTGTAAAATGCAAGTTGTTTTTATCTCAATATTATTTTTTTTCCATTTCAATTTATTATTGTCATCCTTGTATGAATTAATTAGATGCTTCATATGAATTCTCTGCCTTGTGTAATGGAATTTTTAATCAATTCAAATTCAATTGATATCTGCAACTTTTGATAATTTACTGCTTCTCTTTGTATAGCTCCTAATAACTTCGTAAAACTACATAAAAAATTACTTTTAAGTAGAGGAGTACATTTTATATGTAAAATCATTTACTACTTAAATTCTTCAAGAACTCCTGGACATGTAGTCTTTCTTAAATTTGAACATGTCCTTCAATCTGAAGTACAGGAAGCTTTAGAAACCTCACTAGCATTTCTGTTTTCAGCCTTGGATTTTCGATCATCGAGGTAATGCTGATACACATAAGAAATAAAGCCCCATATAGCCAACACCATAGAAATTGCCTTAATACCATCCATATTTTCATGAAAAATAAACACAGACAGGACAGGAGCTATCGGCAAGCCTAAAACACTAATGGCATTGGAAAATAAAGAACATACTTCAAAAATCAAACCTACGCATCCAATCCCGAACATTTGCCACATTATAGCAGTCCAAACTAAGTTCATCACATAAGAAGTTTTTCCTGATTGAAATCCATTCATTTCCCTTGTCATAGTATTCCATTCTCCGCTACTGAAAAATCCAACTAATGTAGCAGCAGTTGCAACAGCTGATTGATAGATTATCATGTCCATAATTGCTTTAAATGTTTCCTTTCTAATAACTTTCTTGAAAAAAAGTTGGGTCAATGAGAGTGCTAATCCATACCCAGCTGAAGCAGCAACTGTGCATATAAAACCAATTATATACTTCAATTTTGAGACTCCATTAGTCTCTTCAGATTCTTTATTGAACACTAAAAGAACAGAGGAAATTGTTAAAAGGACTAGGGAATTGATTATAAAGGGAGTAAACTTCTGAGAATTAAGGAAGTATGAGAAAAAAGAATTGAATGCTAATTGAGATGCACATATAAGAGTGTAAGTTGATACAGGAAGATATTGCAGCCCAATTGAGTATAGAAAGCAGTCTGCTGCTGAGAGCAGGCCAAGCGATACATAGACCGCTGTGAGGGTTGATGCAGATGGTGATTTCGTAGGCATATCATGTTCGCTTGGATTTTTGAGTTTTATAAGGAAATAGTAAGGAATTAGAATTGGGAAGCCAATGAGTTGAACTAATGTTGCCATCCATTTGCTCTTTCCTCCTTTGACAAAGTAGAGTCTTCCTAAGAGAAGAGCTACTGACTGACCAAGGAGGAGAAAGGTTATATAGATTGATATTCTAAACCACCAATTGTAGTTTCTTCTTCTTGTTGGTTGGTCTGTGACAGTTGCAGACTCTGCAGAATTTGCTTCTTTAGCTTCTTGAACTGATAAGAACAAATATCAAACATGATTAACTACTGAGGGAGAAACAGCTACTTTCAGTATTTGTTTAAAAAAAAGCACAGTTATTTGTTCTAAATTTTTTTTTGAATATTTAAAAGAAAGTAGATGATGCTTTATTAGCAAATATCTAGGAACCTCCTTAATCTTTAGTTAGTTGCTTCTAACTGTTTTTCAGATTAAAAATATTAACTTTACTTTAGCTGCATAATATCTAATGATAAGCACATAGTTTCAACAAGGTCTGTAAAGAATTTTGGGTCAGAGCATATAAAATCATGTCATTTTAGGTAATATATAAGTTTATCTATTGTAAAAATAATATGAAACTAGTCTATGTGACTAAGAACACTTAAGTGATAGATCTTATTAACTCTGCTGCAGAAGCAGATAGAAGGTTCTTGCAAGTTCAAAATATTTTAAAAAGTTCTTATTTCTCTTCTTTTTAACAAATATGAATCACTACTTCTTTCTTTATAAGCAGTATATATATATATATATATATATATATATATATATATATATATATATATATATATATATATATATATAAAAAAATAAATAAAAGAACTAGAATGTGTATATATAT
>CANXYC010686828.1:0-36263 GCA_948193065.1 Aleurites moluccanus
AATTGAGCTTAGGTTAGCTAGATTGCAACCTACTCATCTAACCATCCAATTTAAAGTCATTTGATCCAACGGTCGGATTTAATCAAGCCTAAACTAATACCATATGGTTGCACATACTTAATAACTCCATATTATAAAGGAAATGACTAAATTACCCTTAGTGCAACCGAAACACCGAAATCGCGCTACGTGCCTATAAAAATTTTCCGACCGAAATTATTTCTTAAACTACTGCTCAAATAAATAAAATAAGGTCATTTTCAAGTCTTTAAATTATTTTCTCTCTTTAAATATGATATTAAATTCATAAAATTCCAATGGGGTGTAAAATGACCATTTTGCCCCCAGTTCACCAAAAACTCAAAATTGACCGATTAAGTAGTAGCTGCCTCTAAACCATTTCTATGCGTAGAACTAATTCAAATAATATGCATAAATATTAATTCTATACATAAATACATATTAACATCACAATATATAAATTACAAAATTCTCCTCCCGAATATTACTATTAAAGAAAGACTAAAACTAGTCTGAGGTGTTACACTAAGTCTTTTAATTTTCAAGTTTAATTGATTTTCAATACGTTTCTTGAAAATTTTAAATTTATCAAATACTTCATCTTTAGATTTTAACAAATAAATATGACAAAATCTAGAAAAATCATTTATAAATATTACCAAATACTTCCGACCTCCTCTAGTTATGAAACTTTTAAAATCACATAAGTCATAATGTATTAGTTCAAAAAGTTGTGTACTCCTAGAAACAGACGGAAAAGGTTTTGTAGTAATTTTAGTTTGAGCACACACTTCACATCTGTTAAATCTGATCGAAGAATCTAATGGTATATTATGAGTTTTAGCTAGTTTAGCCATTTTCTTATAGTTCACATGTCTTAATTGATTATGCAATATTTTTGGATAAATTAAATTTGAACTAACATGGCTAACTGTTTCATTTGCTAAACTCAGTCTATACATACCACCTACCAAATAAGCACATCCAAAATAACAAGAGTTAACAAATAAAGTTACTCTACCATTAGAAATTAAAGTGGTCATGCCAGCAATATCTAAAAGACTAATAGAAATTAAATTCTTTAAGATAGATGGAACTACTTTAACATTTTTGAGAGTTAGAATTTTACCTGAAAAGAGTGTTATATTTGCTGTACCAATGTGAGTCACTACTTCTTTGTCTTCACTAGCCATAACGATAGTCTCGTTGACTTCAGTAGCATCATCAAGTTGCATTTTGTCCTTACAAACATAACATGTGGCTCTTGTATCTAACCACCATTCTGAAAAAGTACTGGCCTTTTCACTTTTTCTGATCATAGCAATAAAATTTTGAGACTCAGTATTTTGTACTATCATATTTGCTTCTTTATTTAGTATGTTAAATTTAGTTTTTAGAGGAGTCTTACATTCTGCAATGAAATGACCCAATTTCCCACAGTTGTGGCACTTGCCCCTTTTCTTCTTAGAAATGGTCTTTTTGGCCTCCAACCCGGGGGGTTCATTTTTTGTCGACTTGGATCTTCTAAAAATTTCTTGGAATGTGTAATTATATTAGCAGTCGACTGTTGTTATTTGACAATTTCCAAGTTATTTTTAGCTTTATTCTCATCTTCGATTCTGATGAATCGTTTGAGATCATTCAGTCCCACTTGCATATTTTTTCTATACATTTCAGTTTTAAAAGTGTGCCATGCAGAAGGTAGTTTGTAAATTATTGTCCCAACTAAAAAGGCATCACATATGATGATCTTTTCATTATTTAATTTAAATATCAAATTTTTTAGATTAGTTACTTGAGGAGTGATTTCCATATTTTCATTAAATTTGAAATCCATGAATTTGTCAACTATGTGAGTTTTTGACAATTCCTCTTCCTTTCTATATTGAGCATCTAAATTATCTCATATTTTTTTAGCAGTATTATATTTGCTAAAAATTTCTGTCAACCTATCAGAAAGACAATTTAATAAATAGTCATTACAGAAATCATCATCCTTGTTCCATTGAAATTTATCAATATCTTCCATTGTATCAGCAAAGGTACTCAATACAGTATAGAATATATTTTCATATTTCAGTCCAAATTGAGTTTTTCGCTTTTAGGAATTAAATTCAGATCCACTAAAGATTTCCAATTTGACCATCTCAATCGGAATACGTTTATCCATTCTTCTATATATTTAAATAGACAATTAAATAGCAAAAATTATATAGAAGGAAAGTTGGAACAAATGCAATCGAATCGAACCAGCAATCGAATCGAATCAATAATTGAATCAAACCGATAATTAAATCGAACCAATAATTAAATCAAACTGATGATTGAATCAAACTAATTGAATTGGATCAATAATTTGAACCGAACCAACAATTCGAACCGAACCAATTTCAAATCTCCTCTGTTCTTCACCGATCTCTAAAATAGTCTCTCCTTTGTATTTTTTTTTTCTTTTTGTATTTTCATACCAACAATGGCCACGCGCACACAGGTGCTCTTATTTTCATTGCTTCTTCTCATTTTTGCTGCCAACTTTTTTTTTTTTTTAACTACCAAATTCTTTCTTTTTTTTAATTTAATCAATAACTTGGATCAAGAACAATTAATTTGATTATTTAATTAATCAAACTAGAACTTGAATCAAGAACAACAAACTTGAATTCAAATTAGAATAAGAAAACTTGAATTCAAAAATTAGAAAACATAAAGCTTCAAAATTGTTAGGGATTTAGGACAAGTAATATGCGATTGCTTGAAGCATTACACCCTAGGTATCAAAAATTAGAAAACATAATGCTTCAAGATTGTTAGGGATTTAGGACAAGCAATATGCGATTGTTTGAAACATTACACCCTAGGTATCTAGTTTAGAATACCTAGCATGCTGCCCCCAGCTAGCATATATATAGGTTTATACTAGGATTAAACCAATTAATAGGCTCTTGCCCATTAGGCCCACTACAAAGGTTCATTATCTATTAAGACTTATATTAGAACATATATTAGAGTTATTTAATATACCCAACATAGATAATGGTAATGACAGACCTGCCTCACTGTTATCCTTACTCTCCTTTATATTTTGAATCAATGTTTTGTTTTTGATATTAGATAATAAGAAATCAAGCTATATATTTTTCTTTCCTTTGAATTTCTTTATCTTGTCATATAGAATGTGTTTTTAATCAAATCAAGTTGATAAATTTATGATGCATAGAAATTTTGATTTATGATGTTCCTAACTGAAATGAGAGATAACAAAACAAGAAAATCCATGTTAATGAATTTGAGTTGATATTGGATTAAAATTTAGAATGAACTCAAAAGAAAAGGACTAAACCCATCTCCCCACTCCCACCCTAATAAAATTAATAATTAAATAATATGATAATGCTAATGAAATTTGTTTTCTTTATTATATATAATTATACATATGAGATACAAAATTAAGTGAATTGGAAGAAATAAAATTATATAGCGGATCCAATTAGTTTAAAAAATAAAACTTAATTCTTTGTTGGCGTATGTTTTTTTTTTACATAAAATTTTGTATTTGGAAATGTTTTCTTTTCTGCTTTTTGTGGCTTGTGTGTTTGCTTGTCTTTCCTTGATCCTTTTATTCTTCAGATAATTTCCATTTCTGATTAAGTATATATCTTCTTTCATTTTAAATTAAAAATGATGTGAAATAATGGCAAGCCATATGCATAGAGACACACACCAAGCTATAGTGATAGCATTGTAATATACAAAACGTTAAAAATAATGAAATAACCACTTAATTTTATTAGAGAGCACGGAAAGAGGAATGAGAGTAAAAATACTTCTACTGATTATTACAATTACATGGATGGAAAAATCCTTTTATTGATATTATGAAAGTGTTTGAATTGCTAATTGCTAAATTGGAGTTTTGAAGTTAAATGAATTTTAATATTAATAAGTTTTAGAGAAATAAGCTATTGGGGTAGTTTAAAAAAAAACCTTAATTCTTAATTCAAAATTCATTAATATGTTGATTATCAAACATTCAAATAAATGATTTTGTGTTAAAAAACTCTATACATTACGTGCTTTCAACAAATTAATTAATAGGTTTTAGATTTTTAAATTGAGAATTCAAATACCCACTATATTAGATATTATAAAATGCTTAATTGTGAGGGATGTGAAATTTGATGCAGCTTGGAAAATATGAATTCACACAATTTTCCACTCTGTCAGAATTTGTAACAATGGGGAAGCATATGAGAAAAATAAATAAATAAATGCAAATTTGTATTCAATATCTTAAGAAAAACATTCCGTTTTAGAACTTTAAGATTTCAAATTCCAGCATCTAATCGAAACTAAATGTACATATTTCAAGAAAAATTGATACATTTGAATATGGATTTGCTCAACCATCCTGTGAAAATAAAAATCTTGTGAGAATGAAAAAGGTTTTTTTATTTTTTTATTTTTTTTTAATAATGATGATAGATAGATAGAGATATTAGTTGTTTTAACCTATTTATATAATTGAGCTACGTAAAAGGCAAATAGAGAATTTTGTAGTATAAGAATAATAGGAAAAAGGGATATCCATGTTTGATTTTATATAGCTAAGAGCATGCAAAGTAACTCTATGAACTCAAAATTAATTAGAGAGGCTCTCAGGGCCCAATATTTTTTCTTCCAAGTTCCACTATATATATTAGTAAAACTAATTAGAAAAATAGTGTCCAAAATTATAATCATAAAAAATGCACAATATGTGCATGATTTTCTATATTTATAGTTTTATTTTATAAAAATCACCCGTGATTTTCAGCTACAATATTGGGCTTTCGATTATTTTAGATTTAAATAAAAAAACTCCTTTTGGAGATATAAATTGTTTCAATACTGATTCCTACATCCACAAATACTTGAACTTGAAATCACTATTTAAGTGGCTAGAGTACCTACCACCTAGACCAACAAATATTGGATGCAAATATACCCCTAGTGCAGCAGGTTTCTTGCATTTTCTTTCATACAAAAGGCTATACAAAAGTAGTCAGTAATAGGACAACTCATTGTGCAATTCCTAATGCAATCAGCTATATTTTCAACCTCAGCCTGCTCTGAAATTGCCAAGAGAAAGATCATTCCCCCAACAGTCAACATAAACCTATAAACTCTTCTTCCTTCCATAGTTCTTCCAGTCCCTTTCCTTCCTGGACTATGCCTTTTATGTTATTCTCTTAAACTTCTTAATTTTTTTGCAATTTTACATTTGTAGCATGAATAGACTAAGTTACTGATATATGGCCAATGCTTTTAAATAGAAACATAATTTGCTAGATTTTCTAGAATCAACCATATATTTGTTAAAGATTGTAACCATTATTAAATTGACTAATAAACTCTCAATCAAATGTCTAATACAAGAGATCATAATCTTATTAGATGAAGTCACCTATTTTATGAAAAATGTCTATTTTTATACATCAAATACATTTATTAACTAGAATTCATTCATTACACCACTAAAATCGTCCCAATTCAGAATAGTCACGAATCATAATATAGAATACTAGAATACAAACTATACAACAAATCATATATTATTAAGAGCATACACCGCAACACAACACAACATACATATTATTTCTCCAAATATGCTAATAGTAGCTTCCATTATTTCCTCTAGTCTTGTACCTTCAGCATGTGCATAATTTTATTCCTTAGTTGTAGCAACACTAGCATAACAGTAAACAACATAAATTATTGAAATCTTCAACATTGCCTCTTCAATTTGAGCCAACAACTTTGATCACAACAGTTCCATTATCACAACCAAATGCAATCCTACAAGAGTCAAGTTTAAAAACATTGTAAAAAAAAATCACAAGTAAATTTGATCTCATGAACTTATTTGCAGAAAATTATGATGAAACTTACTGTTGTGAACCTTTCTTACAACCAATAGCCCATACTCTTTCAAGACCATAATTTAATGTATTTTCAAGCCTGAAAATTATTATGTCAAACCTATTAAGAACGTACAAAATTAAGAATACAATTAAGATATTGAAACACTAATGTAGAAATAATTGATCAAACAATAATGATTTACCTATAAGTATTTGCATTCCATATGCAAATATTCCCATCTTCGGAACCTGTAATTATGATGGGAAACTCTGGATGGGCACATACTGCACAAACATTGTTTGTATGGCTTTCTAATGTCTGGATACAGCTTTTTGTTTCCAAGTCCCATACCTTTAATTACCAATTTTTATATGCAAAAATAATTAAATAAGTATAACTGCTCTAAATGGTTAGAAAATGTTTTTTAAAAAGAGTTGGAGGATTACTAACCTTAACAGTATAATCATCAGAACCACTAAGCAGATATATTTTATCATTCTTGATGAAGTAATTGACACAATTTACACCTTTTGAATGCCCATCCAACGTAACAATCGGAGCAGGAGAGCCCAGATCCCAAATCTATAAAATAGAAAAATTACACTTCAAATGAATGGTTTTAACAATAAATTAGCTGGGTAATTACTGCCTCGTAATGCAGTAGGTCATGAGTTCAAAATCCAAATCAAGGCTGAACTAGATGTATAGGCATGGCCAAGTAAAAAAAAAATTAAAATTAAAATGAAAAATATTTGCCCTTTAGATTTTATATAATTTTCAAAAAAATTATTGATGCCCCCAACAAAATAAAAAGTTATAATCTCAAATTTAAAATTTACCTCCAAATTTAATGTAAATTTTAAAAAATTAATAATAACTTCTTTAAATTTCATTAAAATTTAATTTTATGATGCCGTCAAGTGATGCACAGAGTTACATAAAATCCAATTTCACAAAAATACCTTTATGGTGCCATCAAGTGATGCACTTGCAAATGTATGGTTATTTTTTGGACTGAATACTGCTTGCATCACATAATGAGAATGTCCTTCAAAGATTTGAATGCACTTCCAATCCTTCTCCCAATCCCAAATCTTTATAAGCTTGTCATCAGAAGATGACATTACATAGGGAAGTGAAGGGTGGACAGATAAAGACCTAATGTAATCTTCGTGTGCCTCAAATTCTTTAATCAATTCCATTGTATTCAGATCATATACACGAACAAATTTGTCATCAGATCCAGTGACAATCCAGTGCTTTCTTGCAATGAACTTTGCTGATCTTACTGCAAGAATTATATGTAAATGAAATTAATTAAGCATTAGATACATATATAATTAAGCATAGGGTAATAAATACTTGTGTAATTAAGCATAAGGTAAAAACCAAAGGTAATAATGTATACCCGGTGAATCTGTGATCTTGAAAGATTTCTCCATTGTCTGGCATTAGTTATATAATTTCCAAGTTAGCGTCAACTCGAAATGTAATTGAATAATTATATTTCAAAAAAAAAAAAAAACTAAACAAAGAAGTAGGAAATCTCAAGTTCTAATCTCCATCTATAACTATAGTGAGGAGAGTTATTATAAAGGGAAGATTATCGCAGTTATTAAATAGTCCACATTTAATTTTTTCAAAAAAAAAAAAAAAATTGCTATTCAACATAGCGCAGGGGGCGTAAACAGGATACAGTGGAAGGTCTCTTAATCCACTTGAAAGTGTATATTATATTTTTATATAATTACTCTAATATTTTTATTAATCTTTCTGAATTTTTAATTAGTCCCTTTAAAATTAAATTTTTATATATAATTTCAAATGTTAAAATTATTCAATTAGCTCTCATCCTTTAAATATGAAAAATCAATAAAAATTTATTTAATAAAAAATGTATTTTTTTTTTGAAAAATACAGTTAGTTATTATTTTTTGAAAAAAAAAAATTATTAGAAAATTTAAAAAAAATAACATTTATTTTTTTGTTCTTATTAGTTTTGACCTCCTAAATTAAAATTTATGATTCTACTCTTGAGTTCACATATTTAATACACAGATAATGAATCATTGGATGACTATATCAGACAATCTTACGTATGTTAAATCTCTAAGTTTTGGTGATTACTCTAATACTAATAAATTTATGCCTGAATTTTCATTCGTAGTGCACTATTTCTTGGCAAAATATTAAGTCTAAGACACAAGGCAATTTAATGTGCCGTACCTGTGATTGGTAGTTCCAGATACAAACAGATCCTGAGTACAAACTTGCAAGAATCCTGAAAGAAACTAACTAGTAGATTAATTTGATGTTTGGAATTATGTGTTGATTAATACTAATAAGATCAAAATTAGAAAGGGAACTTCTCTAATAAAAAATAAAAAATAAAAAATGAAGGAGTGAATTTTGGTTAATTACCATGACTCAGTTGAATGCATATCCACAGATTTTACCCTTTCTGATAGTTGGGTATATTCTTTCTGCACCAGAAATCATATTTAACAAGTTACTGGAGCAGTTTGCTAATAAATTATAGCAATATATGCTCTGGAAAATAAGGATCTAAATACAAAAAATCAAAATTATTGCAAAATAAAATAATAAAATAAAGAGAGAATTATGGAACCTTAATTTCCAATGCATGAGCCTAATCAAAGAAAAAGAAAACAAATGTATTAGTCCAAAGAGAGGAACTCTGGAGACCCACACATTCTCATTTCTAAAGAAAATATAAAAATATTTCTTGTATATATATATATATAAACTTTGAACTTCAAAGGTATTTTATTTTTTCAAAAGGAAATTAAACATAAAAAAACAAGTTTGAAAAAATAAAATAAAATAAACCATTTATAACTCACCATTGTGAAAGATGAAATAACAGAAAAGGCAATGATTAATTGAAATTGACTGTATATAATTTGTAAATGGTGTGAGAGAGAAGACTGGAGAAGAGTTATACATATATATACTATGCCGAAACTTTGTGATTAAGGAAATTTTCAGTCTACATCTCATCCAACACATAAAACTAGATAGAAGAAGAGAGAATTTTCTTCTATGTTGTTGTCACTCGATGTCTCCGTAACCGTCAATTATTGTCATTCGTGGTAATTAACGGATAAGATGCAGTTTCAGAGTGCCCACGCGGTTTGACCGTGCCATTATACAGACACAACCAAAGGTGTATTCCAACAAGGCGAGATGAATAAAAACATGAAAGTTATAGAAAAATAATAACTATGACGGTGTCTCTTACATCTGAAATAAATATTTAATCATTAAATTATTATATATATATATATATGTATGTATACCTTCATATAAAAATCTTTTATGTCCCATTTACTCTGTCTCATATTTTTTCATGTGCTCATTATTTATTTTTTAAATTATTTTAATAATTAATATTTTTTTATAAATAATATATAATATACAGAAAAATATGAGACAAAAAAAAATATATAATGAAATAAAAGATTACCCGATATAATTAATATTGAAATAATTTTATTATATATATATATATATATATTGGAAAGGATAGTACTGAGCTAGTACCAAGCATATCTTAAGATTTTGTTTGTCCTTTTGATAAGAATAGGATTAAAATTTCATCTATTTTTTTTTTAAATTCAAATTTCAACTTTTATCATAAATAAAGCCAAAACCATGGGCTCTTCATTGAAGTCAAATAAACAAGGCCTTTGAAATATTGACCCAAAATAAACTTTGTGGGCTGCTTTTCTAGCTTTTTTGCCTGTCAGATATTTCCTGCCCAATTAACTCAATGAACTGATGAATAATGAAACATTAGGGGTCACATTGGGTAGTTAGATCACTAAAAATTTCAATATTTAATGATTTAATTATAATTTTAAACCGTTAGATTTTTAAAAAAAAATCTCACTATTATCCTTTTTTGTCAAATACTATAAATTAATGATTGATTTATAATTGTTATTTCAAATATAGGATCTATTAATTTAAAAGATTAATTCAAAAGGGTAAGATTCGCTAAATTCTTGAATAAAAATAATTTATAATAGGAAATTTCGTTTATGAATTCTTACCAAATTGATTTTTTTTTATGTTTGTAAGTATTTAAGCAAGTAAATTAACTTGAAAAAATAAAGGGAACCAAGAGATAATTAAATATTATTTTTGATAAATTTATGAGGGTTCTCTAAATAGAACTTTCATTTTCTTAGATTATATTTGTGAATATAATTTGTAAATTTGTGTTAATTTGATTTATGTAATCTATATATTGCTAATTAATATAATATAAATTCTAATCATACTTTCAATTTTGATTACAAATAAAGATATTTTAGGGTTTAAATCAGACTTCAACCACAAATATAATAAGAAAAACATTTTGATTATCTTGTTACTACTTGAATGATCAAATATGATTTAAATTGCATAATTGTATTCCCATACCTGTGAAAAGTCACAAAGAGCATTGTAATTTTTTCTTTAAAATCATTTCCTTTGTTTTGCTTTTATTTTTTTATTTTTTCTTTTGCAAGGAAATAGGGGAGAAAGATACATAGTTAGGTAATATGGTATTCCCATGTGATATTATATGCAGAGAATTTGGATAAGGATACTTCCAATTATATATATGTGTGTGTGTGTGTGTGTGTGGTTGTTCCTATTTCTCAATTTGATTTGTGACAATGGAAGTGGCATTATGTGGAAGACACATTTTTCTTTCTAAATTAAAATGGTCTCTACTGTGAGGCAATCCCACAATTTGAGTAACATGAAAATAATTTCTCACCTCATATTTTTGTTTGTTTTTTATTTTTAAATGAATAATAGTTTGGAGCGAGAGAGAGAGAGCGAGAGAGAGAGAGAAAATATCAAATTGGTTTCATAAATCTATGAGAATATATTGGACCTAATTGGATAGATATAAATCATTATATCTGATATGTAAACCAACATTACTTTATATATAATTAATCACAATCTCTTTTGCTTAATGAGTAAACGTTAGACCACCAAGCAAGGTTGAAGGATATCCCAAAGGATCATAATAATTAGCACCACCAACCTCACTTCATTTTGTCGCATTAATTCTTTAGCTAAATAAACACACCATAATAAGTTTTTACATTTGATTTCCTTTTATTAATGTAAGATGATGTTACGAGTTATATTTGTTAATATATAGTTGCATGCATGCTCTTATTGAGTTTCATATAGATTTAGAAAAAATCAATCTTAAATTTACGAAATATTTAGATCAAATAAAAAAATTGAAAGTTTGATAATAATGCTAAGAAAAATAATTAAATTTCATTTCATTTATGATATAACGAAAAAAAGTATAAGCCATAATATAATGTTAAATTTTTAATATAAATTTTAAAAAATCAAACTTAAAAACTATCTTAATAATATTGAGGAATTCATTTTTATATTAATATATTAATATATTTGTATTTAATGAATGTGTAACTTTTTTTTATATAATATTTTTTTTTAGTATTGGAGAGGAAAAATCAATCATAAGTCTATAATTTATATTATTTTTTATTTAATTAATATTTTTAACTCAAATATTTTAATATATATGTACGAATATGCATTATTATTATTAAATTTAAAATTATATTTTGATAATTTTAAATATTAATATAAAAAAAGGGACAAATTTATTATATATGTGTTAGTTGAAAAATAATAAAAAATAATATTATACATATCGGTCTGTTTAAATTTTTAATGGAAACTCACGATAATATAGTGATATGATGATAAATAATTTTATATAAATTTAAATTTTAATAAAATAATTTCATATGAACTCAATTTTGAAGAGAATTACTTAATACATGACCAAAAAAATTTTAAACAATTTTTAAATTTAATTTTTACTAAATATACAGATTATGATTATTTTTTAAATTAATTATAAATAAATTATTTATATTGAAATTAAGAAATTGAAAGAAAAAAAAAAGTTATTATGTATGAAAATAGATTATAATGTGCCATCAGTGCAATCATACTCAAGGGACCTAACAAAGTGAAGGCAAATTGTTACCAAATAAAAGCAAGAAATGGAAACGAAGCTGCAATTTCCAATTCTAATGTCTTCTGTACCCGACAGCCTACTCTTCCAACCAAAAGAAAAAGTGAAACAAAGTAATATATAATATTAAAAAAAAACAATAATACTTTTTTTATTATTATTTCTTTAATTCTTCCACTTGATTTATAAAAAAAGTAAAGAATGACTATACTCCAAATGAAAGCTTACCACATTTTCCAATAATAGGTATTATCCCATCAACTATATCAGCATTAGCATATTTTTCAATTTTATTTAAAAAAAAAATCTTTTTGAATGAATTGAAAAATAATTTTAGTATTATATCTAAAAATTATTGATTTATTATACTAACCATTAATGAATAAGAAAATATTCAACATATTTATGATACTAACCATAATTGAATAAAAAAAATTCCCTTTATATCTATTTAGAAAATTCTAATTATCCATTATTGATTTGAAATTTTTAGATGGACTCAATCTAATATGTGATGAGTTTTCAACCAATTTTATTAGAGTTATACACAATTTTAATGATGATAAATTTTAAATTTTCACATTTACTTTGATGGTTAAAATTACAAATTTACTATAATAACTCTATTATAGATAGTAATAGATATAGCCTCGTAAGTAAAAGTGGCAAATGGGTCGGATTAGACAAGTTTAGATTGAGTCGCTTAGGGTTAGAATTTGCCACCACGAGTTATAGGTTCTGTGGACGACATTAAATTTTTTTAAAAGAATATTAGGGGTGAAGATCTGCTATCTCTCGTACCAAAAATCCATCACTAATTATAGAGATAGTTTATAATCCTTTTTATAAACTGATTTTAACCCAAATTTTTTCATATTTAAACTCAATTTTCTCCTATATTTATATATCAATAAATTCATATGGTAGGTTTTTAGTGCCTTCATACCATTATGATATTTAGTGGCACAAAATGTGCACAATCTTTTTTAATTTTAACAATGGATGCTTCAAGTCAACTTTCAAAATGATCAATAATTTCATATAGTGAGATAATTTTGTAGCATTTATGTTTTCTTTTTATCTAATTATTTCTTAATTTTGGTATAAATTTTATTTTAGATGATTTTTTCATTTATATTGTCAGTAATGATTTTTTCAATATAAATATATTAATATATTGCAATTGAAAAGCAAATAAAAAAAATGAAATTAGTTAAAAAAAAAAAAAAGAATTGATCATAAAGGTTTTTAGCTATTCATAACAGTTGTTAGTTACTAGTAGATGACTATTATCTAATAGCTTATTGTTTCAAATATTTGATAAAATTATTATTAGCTGTTAATTGGTAATATATTTAATAACTATAAAATATAAATATTTATTTTTTTATTTAAATATTATTTTTAAAAAATAATTTAATCTATTTACTTTAACAGGCAATGATTGGAGTTTTTATAAATAACTGTTGTTTGACATCCTAACAGCTAACAATAATAAATATGATACAATTGTTGAAAATAAAAAAAACTAACAGCTGTTATCAAACACTCATGAAACAAAATTACACTTTCTGTTTCTGGACTCTATAGATCATTCATGATTTTCCTCTTTCCAAAAGTCGTTTCTCCACCAACAATGGATAAAAGTACAACTCCAAATGAGAAACAAATGCAGCATATATCTTTAAAATAATATATTGCTGCTTCTTTTAATTATCATCATTAATTTCCATTAATTCTCCAATTCTCCTCTCCCATTGATTTCTATGAAAATGTGGTTTTAACATTACCATGTGTTTTGCTCGTAGCTCCTGTTTGAGCTATATGTACTACTACTGGCAAACATTATTATGAATGCCAAAGCAAAATTCTTATCATATTAAATAATTCATATAGTGTATTTGGCAATCCTTCTTAAATTTTTTAAAAAAATTGCATTCAAAATATTAATTAAATATTATTTTTAGGGTGAATTTGAAATACTCTAACAATAAAAATTAAACTTTAAAACCGATAAAAAATAAAATAGGACTCCAATTATCTTAATACACGTTTATATAAGAGTCTATATTTTTCCTATAAAATAAGTAAAGAAAAATGTAGAGAAGAATCTCTAAAAAAATTTTTTATTTTTTCTCTATTAGCTTGCTAATTTAGATATCGGAGACTCTCCTCTGAAGAAATTCCTATCCTGCTTAATTTCCTATCCTGCTTAATTTATATATCATATCGCTCATTCCCATATCATTGCTTTTCCATTATACAAAAGAGATAATTTTATATTGTCATAAAATTTATAATTTTTTATTATAAATATTTTTATTATTAATAATATAATTAATAATTTAAATTTTGTGAAAATTTAAAACTCTTGTTACAAATGAGATAGTATTAGTAACAATAAGTTTGGTGACCACAATAACAGATTTCTAGTATAATTTAAGTTTTTATATTAGTGCCTTCACCACTATGAATTTAATGGTACAAATAGCTTACAAGCTTCATATATTTGAACAATACAATTCAAGTTCCCTTGAGTTGACTTCAATGGATCATTTCCCAAGAAAAAAAAATTACAACCAAAGAGTCAATTGGAGTATGATCATAACCATGAATGATGAGACTATAGATATAAAAATAAAAAAAATAAAAAAGTATGGGAAAAGTTTTGAAGGAATTGGTATATTCCAAGAATAAACTTCCCCACTTAAACTCCTTCCATCAATGCATGTCTTCTATTATAATCATCAAACTTCAAGCCTTTGAAATATAGAGTTGGACCCTAGTCAAGCACTTACTATGTATGTCAACTCATTTGCTTGCTTAATATCGCAATTCACAAATCAAATTTAGGAAGACCCATGAATTAACTATTTGACCTTATTAGCTAAGTGGGACAAAATAACACGTCTAAATCCTAAAATTGAAATTGGTATTCAGAACTCTTCTTCTCGTGAATGACATGGTGAAGGAAACGTGCGGGACTATAATTTTTCTCTCACTAACCTTTTAAACATATTAGAAGGTTGTCTTTTTGAATTTGGGGAAATGGGGGTTTACTCCTACTTTATTAACTCGTGGTTTATAAAGAATGCTGTATGAATCAGTAATCGTTGCTATTTTGTTAGAGATAATTTGAAAGAGACTGGTTTTTTATTCTTTCAAGCTCAAAGTCCAAATTAAATTCACTTGACCAAGAAAAGAAAAATAACAAAAAAACAGCAAATGAGGTGTTAAGATCAGAACCCTAGAAACTGCCGGCCTTGTTATTATAAGAATCAAAACAAAATAACCCACAATATATTCCCATTTCCCTGTGATGGAACACCATATATATGTACCTATCATATCTTTACAACACTATAATAAGAATATTCTCTTCCTCTATTTAAAAATATCAAATAAATTATTCCTAACAAAAACAAAAACCCTTTACACTGATTTTAATCTGGTTCATCAATTGTGGATGCCATAATTATATATATAATAATATTTTTAAAAAATTTCCACACACAAATAATTTATATGCTTTCTTTTTTACCATCCATTTTTAGGTACAGCAGGCAAAAGGCCCAAAAAAAAAAATGCCGCTACCCCTCGCCGCATATAACGAAAATGACATTGTCCTATCTAATTTAGGTCACTTAGAACTTAGACCTAGTTTTGATCATTTGCATGCCTCTCACCGCATATTGAGACATGTCTTTGTCCTTTCAAAAAGATAAAAACTAATATAGCGAGTGATGCCTCAGTGGGTTTGACTAAGGAAAAAATTCTTTGGGGAAACTAATATGACACTTGCATATTTATAATAAAAATTAAATTTAATTTCATCCATCGAAAAATAATTTGAATCAAATTCATCTAGGAGTGAAAGTTTATCACTGGGCCGAAAAAACATTTGAATAAAATTCATTACAAAGTGAATGCTTGTTACTGAGTTAAAAAAGAGAATTGAACTCAATTCAATTTATAATATAATAGAATATTATGCAATAATCGATTAGACTCTAATATCATATTGTAAATATTAAAAATTTATATAATTATAAGAATACTAGCCTCAAAAGTTAGTTATTGAAAATAGAGAATCCAATTATATATAAACTCATTTAATATCTTATATTTAATTAATATGAAATATTATATTTTAATGATATTTAATTCTTATTAATAATTAATAATTTTCCGTAATTGATAAATGTTGACCTAAAATTTTTTCGTTGACTAAGGAGTCTTGGTCCCATGTTTCATTTCCATTGTTGTGTGAGTTTATTAGATGATTTATATCTATATTCAGTTTAATTATAATATATATAATGTAATACTATGAGATTTTTACTTACATATATTGTATATAATATTTCTTAAAAAAGATAAAATTAATATTATTGGTAGAAAACAAATAAGATAATTTTTGGCATGAATAAGAGTATGAATTTAGTGGGTGGTTCATCAAATATATAATAATCTAGCTTTCTGGTTGGCAAAGCATGTAAAGATTGCTATATCAGCAGACAATTTTGACTCTCTATAATTCCATATGTTGGTGAAAGATATATCAAAGGATTGAATTTAATTAGCTACCTTCTCATTTTAATATAAATAATAATTAATGTATATCTTGATTAATTATAATAACAAAGTTGATTAGATTATATGAGTACTCATTAGGTAGTGTACGTAGGAAGTCAATAATTCAAACATTAATGATCTCTCTTTTTTTCTTTTTAACTAATTAGGTTAAAGTTAAAATATGAGCTTACAATTTCTGAATTTCAAGAACTATATAAAAAAATATTATTAAAATAATTTAAATGTTTTAACAAATAATTATAAACTATCAAATTATACATAATCAAGAAAAATAATTATTAAGTAATCAAGAAAAATAAATATCAAAAAACGAAAAGTAACATCCATCACTTCATACATAATAATATTGTAGAGTAAATAAATAATTATGTTAGTATATTAATTGCAAGAAATTTATAAGTTCAAAGTGTCAAGAGTCCCACACACTGAAAGTTGATGAAAAATACTATATGTTTAGTCTATCCATTTTGATAATAAGTGGCTTAATATTATTTATTATTAATTACTTTATAAAAAAAAATAATATGATATTAAAATATATTTTCTAATTGCATTTAGTCATTTTAGTTATAGTTAGTCAAATATTTCTTATTATTAATTGCTCTACACTTTATCCATTTATTTTTAAATTTAATCCTTTAAATAAAAAAATTAATAAACTGAACTTAAAACATCAGTAAGTTAAATTAGTATATTTCCAGAAAATTATTTTCTATCAGTTTTTCATGTTTGGAATGAGGTAATATATAGAATTCAATTTTTTTAATATAAAAAATAATGATTTCAAAGTAAATATAAATCATATCATTTTACAAAATTTAAATTTAATTAAGATTTGATTTATCATTTAAATTATAAAAAATAGATCATAATTTTCTAAAATTTCTATTAATTATTATTAAAAAATATAAATAATTAAAAAGATAAAATAAATTTAATTCATTATATTATACATAATATTTAAAACAATTATTGTATAAGAATTCAATTCTACAGTATTGACTAAGAAGTTTGAAATTGGTTTTTTCATATGAAACATATATTGAATCTCATAAGATTATAATCATAATTATTAGATATAACTGCATGCTTTGAAAATTTAGTCCAAGCCTATCAATATATAAAAGGTTGAACTACCTATCAAAATGGAGATTTGGCTATACATATATAATATATTTCAATGTTAATGCTACATTTTTAAACTTTTTTAATATTATAATTGTTTTTAAAATTATAATGTTGGTCTTATAAAAAAAAAATTCTCGTTACGTACTGCTCATGTGTCCTTGATTTAATGAGTATGTATATCAATATATTAAATGGCCTTTCATTTTTTTTTATTAATTAAATTTATACCAAATTCATTTTTTTTAGCATTATAAAGGGTTGATCATGAGCTTATTATTTAAAAAAATATGTATTTATTATAAAGTTATATTTTGATGTACCCAATTAAACTATATAATAACTCGAATTTACAACTTTCATTCTTTTAAAAAAATTGAAAAGTTTCATCATATTGCATTTGATTGGATATCAGTAGAGCTGCACAAAAATCAGGCTGGGAAGGATTTTTCTCTAATCCGACATCATTTGATCCAAATTTTTAAAATAAAAGTTGATTCGATTCGATTGGATTGAATTTGAAAAAAATTGATTTGAGTCGGTTGAAGAGAAAATTTACCAAAATAATAATATTTTATTTGAAAAATTTTATCTGACTTAATAATTAAAATTGACTCACTCGATCCAACAAATTTAAATCAAAACCCAAATATTTAAATCGGTTTGGTCAAATTATGAACAAGCCTACATAGGTGTACTATATATACAAGAATACATACTAGTACTCTGATAAAATTAATTAATATTTTCCAAACGAGCACTTGGACATTATTAATTAGCCACTTTAATTATTTACTCGACTTTCATTAAGACCCCAAAGAATCAAAACATTCAAAGAAGGTTAGATTATGGCGTGCTTGTGAAAGTCTTTTTGATGTAAGATTCAGGTAACAGTCTATCAATTGGTTAATCTTTCCACTTGTAATTATAATAATTAATTAATTAATTAATAATACTGTACTGTAGAACAAAAAATCTAATTTCTCCAATATAAATCATGTTAAAATAATAATTAAGATACTGAAAAAACCTCACATTAATTTAAAGAGCCATCAACTGTTGGAAAAAAAATGAGGATCAAATTAAAAACTAATTAATTAAATTAAATAATCATTATCTTAATAAAAAAGAATGTAAAAAATTAACTGATTTTGGTCAAAAGAAAGATGCTTTGGAATGTAATCTGTCAGGTCATTATGTTTCAATCATTTAGTGGCACTGGCACATGTTGCAGTAGGCATGGGATGGGTTAATTTTGGGTTAGATTTTTCAGAATTGGAAACCAATCCGATAAGAAATTTAATTATTCCATCCATCCTTTTTTAAATTTAGGAGTGTGTATGGTTGTGAGGATTTTGATACGTATATATCAACATTAAATTTTTCTTTTTAATATTTAAATATATGTATTATTCAATTATTATTGGTTCATGAAATAATTTTATAAATTGATATGAGTTAATTATTTATTGATTAACCCTTTTTATCTGTCCAATTCATCCATTTACTAAGTTTCTTACTAATAAGTTAAATTAATTTATATTAATTAATTTAATTATATATTATAAAATATTAATATTAATTAATTTCTTTGAAAATTTCATACTCTAAGATCTTCAAAACAAATATTATAACCCAACTATGAATAGGTTTATTTGTATTAACTTTAAAATATAGTTTTTTTAGTTAATTATTTATTGCACATTGAAAAATTAAAAATTTATAAGTTTAGAATTTTTACGATTATATAATAGTTATATGATAAATCATAAAATTAAAATATTTTTAATATCTCAATTTAGTTTGTATTAATTGAGAATTAAACTTAAATAAAATCAGATAATCATTTAGGATAGATATATTTCATATAAATTTAGTTAAATTAATTGAGAAGTAAATTTATATAAATATATATATAAATTAAAAATGTAAATCATATTAAAATGAATGAACTATTTTAACGAGTGATTAATATTTGATCATTTGGTTGTAAATAGTGAATTTAACTTCTTAATTTTGGAGGAGCTAAATAATATTTCTCAAAAATTTGAGGGGAAAAAATATTTTTTAAAAAATTTAAATTATTTTTTAATATTAAAATTTTTAGACACGAATGCCATGTCTCCCAAGGATCAGCCATTGTTTGCCGGTTGCCACACAAAATTTGGTGGACATATGCACCGAGGCAATGTCTGAAACTTTAATACATTGGATATGGTTCCATTAATAATAATAATAAAGATGATGACGATGATGGCAGATTACAACTTTGGTTGACTTCATTATTATTAGTATCTGCGAGCTGCGACCACAGGAGAGAAATTATATTGCAACTCTTCTTATCGATCTTTTATTTCCAGATCAGTGCAAGGTGTGTTTTTAAGTGTCAATTTATCTGCCAAATGGATTATTAATTCAAGTTTTGTTGTTTCACTAATAAATTTTTCTTTCTAAAAGTCAATTGGGAAATCACAATCAAATTGATTTCTGTCAATACGGATTCATATATTTAATGCCTTTGTATTTCTTGTTCTATACAAACAGCTAGTATTCTTAGATATGAGTTTTATGATCCATGGGAGGTTATGGTTATGGTTGCTAATGTTATTTTTGGCAAAAAAAAAATAAATTAATTTTGCTTTTCCATTTTATGATAGGTTAAATTTTGGTGTTAATTGTAAAAATAAATGTTAAAATTTGAATATCAATAATATTAAAATTTCTCTTTTCGATACTAATATATATATTTTGATGGTTTAAACTTATTTTATCAGTTCAATTAATTCTAAAATTTACAAAGAAAGAAATATTGTAGAATTTTAAAAATAATTTCTTAAATATTATGGTAAAATTCAACTTAAAATGATAGTTAGGGTAAAAAGTAATTTCAATTATTACTCAAGCTATATCTTGAGATTCGATGGACAACATTTAATGAAGTATATGGAGAAAGGCCAAGAATATCATTAAATTTGCTTGTTTTTAAGTGCAATTAATATATCAATTATTAGACCAATAAATGTTGGTTTGAATAAAAGTGGACATATCATTTTTGAAAAAGAAGACATTCACATATTTAGTAAAAAATATAAAAATTTTTGGAAGATACATTATAATAATAAAATAAATTTATTTAAAAATATAAAAATAATAAGAAGTAACAAAATAAATATATATTTTAATTAGAAATCATCAAAATTATTATAATATCATTGAAAAAATATAGAAATTAAAAAATAAAATGAAAAATAAAAGAAAATTAATTAAAATTAAAAAGAAAATAAAAAATTATAGAAAATGAAATTAAATAGTATTTTATTAAAAACTAAATAATTAATTTTTTAAAATATAATGATTATTTTATTAATTTTAATAAATTTTAGAGATTAAATAATAATTTTATCATAAAAATTTAAAAATTAAAGGGGCAAATATGAAAAAATAGAAGAATATAGTATTAAATAGTATTTTATTAGGTATTAAAAGTTAATTTTTTAAAATAAAATGATAATTTTATTAATTTTATAAATTTTAAGAATTAAATAGTAATTTTATATTAAAAATTTAAAAAAATTAAGAGAGACACGTACTTTTTATCTCAAGTTAGGTTTACCTCTTAAATTGAATAATAAGATGTTTATTTATTTAAATAATATTTTGTATTAAAGCATTATAAAAGATAATAGTTCATTTCTCTTAAATAATATTTTATATTAAAACATTATAAAGAAAAAAAATAAATAGTAGAAAATTCAACTTTGTCTTTTTATATATTTCATTCGATTCGAATTTAAATTTAATTATAATTCATGTGATTATTGAATATTAAATGATTTTAAAAAATATATATATCGATTACTAAACTGTAAATTTTACTCAAATGCAGATTAAAACTGCTTGTTAATTAATTATTATGTTTATAACAATATTAAAAATGTTATATAACAATCAAAAGAAAATGATGAAGAATTTGAAGCTAGAAATTGGTACACATGTCTCTGCTCTGCAAAACCATTCAGTTGACAACTTGAAGTAGAATTTGGAAGATAAAACTTTATAATGGAATAAACATGGACAAAAGTAGAAAACAGAAAATAAAGTAATAAAAAAGTGCAGCAGGATATAATCGGTGTCAAGCTACTTCCATTGGACGGTCATGATTGAATTCCCATTTAATTCCAAGAAGGAGCTAAATTGGAATATGAGATATTCCACTTATTATTATTATTATTATTATTATTATTATTAGATATTTGTTGGGTTGTCAACTATATAATAAAAGGGAACTCTCTGCATCAATTTCAACCATTAATTTAGCAATTCAATTTTTTTAAAACTAAAATTTAATATGATACGAGATCTTAAATTTAAATTTCAATCAAAATAATAAAATATATATATTCAATAAAATACTCCAATAATTTGGGACGAGTGTTATTACCAATTAATTTTATAGTTATTTCTAATTCAAATTTTCAGTGTTGGATTCTTAAAAAGAATACTTTTATAAAAGTGAGAACTTAATTAAAAATATATTTTATAATTATATAAATTAATAAAATTTGTCAATAAACTTTAATAGAAATTAAATCCTGGAAATAGAAAAAAAATTCAGATTAAATTATTTATATTCAACTCAACTCAACTCATCTTAATTTTAATTTTAAAATGAATTAGAATCGATTAAATTATTTGATTAAATTTTATTCAAACATTTCATATATATGCAGGCAGCACAGTTTCTAAGCTTGATTAAAGATAAATTTGTTATTAATTTTTATTATAAAGAAAATTATCGATCCTAAGCTTGAGCTTAAAAAATAAGCTTAATAGATTCACTCACCAAATTAAACAAAAACTAACGTACAAGCTATCTCTAACTAAAAAGCTCAGCACATTTACGTAAATTAACAAGAATATCTTAGTGGGCATCCCTTGCTTCTAAAAAACATTGATCTACTGCAAAAGAAATAAAGAAAATAAATTTAGTGGATGAAAAAAGAAAAATTAATTAAACATCATATGATTAGATAAGATAATATATCAAAATAAATTATTTATAATGTATACACGACCGATGTGTTATATTATTATTTAATTTTTATATATGAATTAAGTTATGAATTATTTATAATCAACCTTATTTAAATACAATTCTGTTTATATAGATAGACTATAAATTAACAACATGATAAACATTAAGTTGGATGGATAAAATAGAACTTTATATTTTAAAATAATTCTTATCCTTATCATGCCTCTGCAAGTTGAATGAGTTTAGAAAAAACCTTCAACTTATTTCGAATAAAAAATAAACCTTTGTTTGGCTAATGGTTTAGTAAGTACATCTCCCAACTGGTCATGAGATGATATGTAAGCAACTTGTAATTCTTTTTTACTGACTTGATCATGAACAAAATGGAAATCCACTTCCAAATGCTTTGTTTTTGAGTGAAATACTGGATTCGCAGTAAGATATATAGCGCCAATGTTGTCACACCATAATATTAGAATAGAAGATAAATGGCCTAATTCCTTTAGTATCGATTGAATCCATAGTAGCTGCAGCGATTGAACGATATTCAGCCTCAGTGGAAGAGCGACTAGCAGTTCGTTGTTTCTTTGAAGACCAAGATATTAGATTTCCACCAAGAAAAATAACAAAACCTGATGTTAACTTTCTATCATCAATACATCCAGCATAATCAGCATCAGAATAAGCCATCAAAGAGTTTGAAGTACTGGGTGTAATGAACAAACCATGTGAAGTTGTAGCCCGAAGTAACGAAGAATGCACTTAACTGCAGACCAGTGTTTTTCTGTGGGATTATGCATATATTGTGATACCTTATTGACTGCATATGTAACCTCTGGTCTAGTAAGTGACAAATATTGTAAACCACCAACGATACTCCAATACAAAGTGGGATTGGACATGGGATCACTATCGACAATAGCTAATTTCTTTGAAGTGCTTGCTGGTGTTGACAATGGTGCACTTTGATGCATATTAGCTTTTTGCAATAAGTCAGTGATGTACTTAGATTGTGATAGAAGAAGGCCAGAGGGTGTCCAAGTTGCATCCATCCCTAAAAAATAATCAAGAATACCCAAGTCTCTCAACTAAAAATTCTTTTTCAAGAATGAAATAAATCTAGTTGTTAGGAAGGAATTATTGCCAGTAATCAAAAAATCATCAACGTAATCCAAAGAATACATGGTATCATTATTTCTATGATAGACAAATAAAGAATGATCTGCCTGTGACTTTTGAAAACCAAAACTAGTCATAACTGTTGATAAACAATTGTACCATTGCCTTGGAGCTTGCTTAAGGCCATAAAGCGAGCGTTTCAGCCAACAAATAAAATTTGGTTTATCTGGATCTGCAAATCTTGGAGGTTGTGTCATATACACTGCCTCATTTAGTGTACCATGTAAAAATGCATTAGAAATATCAAGTTGACGAACCTGTCAGCCTGATGAAATTGCAATTGACAAAACAATACGAATTGTCGTTGGTTTAACCACTGGGGAAAAAGTTTCACAGTAACCACTCTTGGTCTCTGATGAAACCCTTTTGCCACAAGGCGAGCCTTATATCTGTCTATTGAACCATCTTGTTTTTGTTTCACCCGAAAAACCTACTTGCAGCCAATAACATTAAATTTTAGATTTGGAGGAACTAACTCCCAAGTACCATTATGAAGTAGGGCATTATACTCTTCAAGCATTGCCTTACACCAATTATCATCCTTAAGGGCATGGGTAAAGCCATATGGGGTAGGAATAGAAGCTACAGCAACCAAGTCTAGAATTTGTCATGGTTTAAAAGAATTGGTTTGAGAACGAGCAGTCATACGAGTAGAGACAAGTTCAATATGTGATGATTGGGGCATGTCACAACCTAATTTTAAACTATGACGGTCCTAGGGTACGGATAATGCCAAAGACGACCAGTACCTCGAAGAACCCATGCTTTTACTTTAACTTAAGTTTTACAATCATTACTTAACCTATGATACATTTAGGTGATAATTTTTTTTTTAAATCATCAAACAATCATATAGAAAAACTGACAGAGTTTCCTTTGTAACTCTGACTTAAGCTATCCGTAAAACATATAAATTGCACTCCCAATATAACATACATCCCCTTATAACCTCCATTTGTTCAATCACAACTCAATATGCACTTCAATACTTGCAATCATATCTCATATCATATACATATCATATCAATTTCTCATATTATATATATGTACAACATATACATTATCATATCATATCTGATTACCATTTGATCATTTTAGACACTTTACTTTTAGTCAATCTAAACTCTCTATACATTATATACTAAGGAACCTCTATATACAGGAGTGACCTCAAATACATACATCTATGATCCAATGCTGGAGATGATGTAGCCATTGGATGACTGCCTCACTGAGGTGCTGAAAACATATAACCACTGAAGGGGTGAGTATAACAATATACTCAGTGAGTTAATATATATATATATAAGTATGCAATATGATTCATGAACAGTCACATCTATCCATTAATGATCTGTAAATAAAATGCTGGTGATAGCATAATGAAGTACATATCATGAACCATAATGCATATAATATAACAGGAGCCTGTAACATGTTATACTTTATCATATAGCAAACTATAGCTTCACTTCATCTCATTTCTCCCAACCAACCATTTCCAATCAACCATATCATGGCATAGGGAATTTCACCCCTCTCTAGTAGAGGTCATAACATATATCCGTGATCACAACCAATGGTTTGTTTCTACACCATCGAAGTAGTCCTGTTATAACATATTATATGCAGATATCTCATATAGTATAAACATATCAAATGAGTCTCATATAGCAATGAATATAGCATAATTATATATCATATTGCTGTGAAAATATCATAAATATATCCATAATCAATAATATAACAAATTTAGGTCATGTCAAAAATTTGCCCGGTGGGGCCGAAATTGCGCTGCCGCAACTGGCTCCCAAATTACGGGTCCGTTTCTCATTTTTCAGGCACTTTTTGGTTTGCCTTGAAATCAATATATTCATGGCATTTTCTTTATACCAATAACAAGTACATATATATAATAGACAATTAGGTTTGGTTTCAGGTCAAAAAATTTTTTAGAATATCTTTTATAGCAATTCAAAGTTGGTGCCAATTATAGGCATTTCGGTAGTACTATTTTAGGTCAAATTGGCAAAATTGCCCAAATGTTGATTATTAATGGTTTTTAAGCAAGTATATCATTTCATATGCATAAATGCATGACTTATGAATAAATAATGCATCAATCATATATATAGACTCACCTCTATCAACAACTTCCAAAAATCACTCCTAACAGGCCTAGCCAGCCCTTGATTCCCCGTCCACAGCCCTAGCTTGAGACGATTCTCCTATAACAACCAAATTGGTCTTATAAGACACATACTCATTATAAACCATATCAAAATACATATCATGCCATATTAAGGCATATTAATACATATCAACATACATAAACACACATTGACCCACATTGCACTTTAAAAGCTCTATATCACTCTTTTAACACTTTTCATACCTTTTATGCATCAAATGCATTTCTATCATCATATATCATTCACATTACACATATTTATCATTATTATGCTAAGTTATGAACTTCCAAACACTTAGCTCAATATTCCAAACCAAACATACATCAATTCTCAAGTATGCTTCAAATCACTTATACCATTCAATCTTCCTACATTTAACTTTACACATTTCAATCATTTAAGCCATTATACTATATTCAAGTCTTAGTTCTCCATTTGCATTTAACTAACACCTTAAAGTAATAAAGTCCATATGTTAACACTTTAATGGAAATTATTCCATTCTTCCATTTTTCAATACCAATCAAACATACAACATTTATAAACATCAAAAGCATTACATATAATCATTTAAACCTATCAAACATCAAAGCACTAAGGCATTATTCATTCTTCCATGTTTCGGCCAAACCATACTTTGTTCCAAATGAATTCATTTCAAACATTTAGCCATTAATTCATGTTAAATACATCAAATATACATCATTGATACCTTTAAAACCATTTGAACATTAAAATCAAACTTTATCATTCAAGCACCTCAATTCGGCCATTCCTAAATCCTTAACCAAATGAGTTTGTTTCCATTATTCAACCATATATTCATGCTAAACACATCAATTAAACATCATTCGAACCAAAAGATTCATCAAAATCATATTTTGATTCAAAGTTCTTCCTATTAGGGTTTCAATCCATCTTTTTGATTTTCAACCATACAAAATGTGTTTTGATCACTAATAAACATCATGGAACATCATATAAATATAATTGAATCAAAAGAATTCCAAAATCATTAACTTACCAAAAGTTCTTCAAAAATTTCAATGGATTAATTCTTAGCTTTAATGAGTTTTTCCTTGAAATCTAAGGTTATATTTGTGTTTAGGCTAATGGAATTGATATGTTTCCATCCAAAAATGGAAGAAAAGCATAAGTTATGGTGTTGGAATGAAGTGGCCGAAACCTAGCTATGGTGGAGAGAGAAAAAGATGAACTTAAAATGGTGATGGATGAAGACAATGGTGAAGTGGTGGGAAATATCCATCCAAAAATCAAAGTAATGATTCCATACATCAATCTTATGATAAAATTGATGAAACCTAGCCATCCAATCATCCATCATTCTTACTTTTATGCCATTGGTTAATCAAAGTCAACAAAGATGGCTTTTACATATATTTAATACACCAAATCAATAACCAAAGCTAGTAATCCTATACATTTTGGGCTTATGATAGGAATTGTGTAACCTATTCATTTAACCATCCATTTCTTCATCATTTAATCCAATGTTTAGATTTAATCAAGTATAAAATAATGTCATAAGGTTGCATACACCATATAATTCCATATCTCAAAGAAAAAGACCATATTGCCCTTAGTTCAACCGAATCACCTCAAGCACCTCAATTGAGCAGCTTACCGGGCATTATTTTCAATCGGGTTTATTTCTCCAACAAAACTTTAAATAAATTAAATAACATCATTTTCATGTCCTAATTTTCTTTTCTACCTTCAAATATCATGTTTATTTCCATAAAAAACTCGAAGGGGTGTGAAATGACCATTTTACCCCTAGTTCACCAAAAATTGAGTTTTTCCTGATTTCTTCCTAACAGCCTTTAAAGCACTTTTAAATATGTAAAACTTTCTAAAACATGCATAAACATGCAATTTTAACATAAACATGCATAATACATAACTTTCAAACATAGCAAACATCTCTCAAGTTTGTCCCTTTAAAGCTTAAGTTTTAAGCCTTTAAGATGGGGTGTTACACTTAGCCACCCAAAAATGGGGTCATGCTGCCGCAAGTAAGGGGTGGCATAGTTGCCCCTTGCCTTAGGTATGGCAACCCGCCTTTGGTCCATTTTGGTGCTTCTTGGGTGCACCCGGGTCTGTCTGGGAGAGAAAAGGGGCTCGATAGGTGCCGTTCGTCTTGACATGAGTCTGAAGGGGGTGTAAAAAACCAGTGTTCACAGATGCCCCAATCATGTTTGTTTAGTCTGGGAGACAAACGTGATATAGGTGAACTGGTTTGCCTCTGGCTGTTTGAGGTGAAAGAAATGCTTTCTGAACGCATTTAAGAGTATCTGAGGATGTGTAGGTATGAGTCTGCCAGGTTTTTTATGATTTTGAATTTTTTGATATTTTTCTATTTCTAGTACTTTCTGCAAAACGGGAGCTTGCCCTGTCAAGATTGGGCAAATGATGGCTCTGTGGATAGAGAAAAATCATACGGACGTCATGGAACTGACGGTACTTAAATATGATCTGAAATGAACCCGGTGTGGCATCTGAAGCATTTTCGGCTAATGTCAAGGGCATGATGGTCATTTTGAGAATTCTCAAAATCTATAAATAGGGGTGAGGAGGCTCTCATTTCTCACTCACTCTCATTTGTAAGTTTTCTCTCTCTCTCTCTAGCTTTTCTCTCTCTAAAGCCTCTCTCTATGGCTTCCACTTCTGGCAGTGCTGCTTCGAGTAGAGGACATCATAGTTATGAAGTCCTGCAGGATAATCCTAATCCCGAGGATTTAATACTGGAGCTAGAAGACCATGTTTCTTGGATTGGTGAGATGGAGGTATTTTTTTCTTATTCTATTCTTTTTCCTTTTCTTCCTCTTTTTTTTTTTTTCTTTTTTTTAGCATTCATTCATCATCACCATTTTTTTAAAAATTAAAATAGGGCAAAATACATAGGAATAGAGGTGTTAGGTCAAATTTAGTGTACCTGGCTGATGCTCTGTCGGAGGAGAGTCCGCTGAGGGCTTTGATTGATCCTACTGGCTTCGTGTCCTTTAAAAAGGTGAAGGGCTCGACCGATAGCAATGTGCCTTTAATCAAGGGTTTGGCCAAGCGCTGGTGGGACACCACTAACACATTTCATTTCCCAGATGGTGAGCTGAATGTCACACCTATGCACCTATCCATGCTGACTGGTCTTCGCTTCGGGACTCATGATCTGGAGACGTACATTGACTGGAGGGACGCCTTCACTTTTGAACAAATGGAGGCTCTGATTGGTATGGCTCCTCCTTGGACCAAATTGAGCTTTACTCACACTTGGTTGTAGGCTCGCATGTGTGATATGGAGCCCTTTACTGGGTAGCTATATGATGTTGAGCTCGTGGTCAGGCTCGCGTTGTTGATCTTCGCAGGATGCACATTCGGCCATACCCATCGGTATACTGTGAGCCTTAGCATTCTTCCAAGCTTAATGGATCTGTCTATCCTTGGAGAGTTTGATTGGGCTGGTGCTATTCTGAGCATAATGTACCGGGAGATGTCTGATTTATCCCATGGAGTTTTCCCTTCCTTTAGAGGGACACACTTTATCTGGGAGGTATGTCTTGCATCTGTTAAATTTCTGCTTGTCATTATTTTTGTTGATTCCTTACTTTGACAGGTCTGGGCCTATGAGTATTTTCCAACAATTGTCCCTGCTTTGTGTATCCCTCAACTATAAGTGTTTCTGATAGGTGTTCGATGGACCAAAGCATTTTGGGCAGACTCTGATTAGCAAGAGTTTCGAACTATCAGGGCATTCTTCAGCAGCCTTGATACTTCACAGGTATATCTGAAAACCTCTTCCTCTTTTAATTCAGTCTTCTGGTTACTTACCAGTGTGAGTTTTCCTTTGCAAGTTGTGCCCATACTGTATAGGAACAAGATGGCTCAGATGACTCCAGAGCTTTGAAGATGTGGTGCCCTGTCTTGCTCTTGACTACTACTCCGCTCCCCTGACTACAAGCTGTATTATAATGGGGAGAGAGTTAGAGTTCAAACCATATCCAAGAGGGTGACTACAACTCATCCACCTATTGATATGAGGTGGACTAGGATATTCAAGCTCCATATGAGGCGTACGATGGTCTTCCTATCCATCTATTTTTGAGGCCTATGGATGAGTATGTCATCTTCTATCGTACCCATTTGATTGGTCCCATTGGTGATCCATGTAAGAGGCTGAGTGGGCCATCGGGGGCTACAGGACCTTTTAGTGCTAGGGTTGGCATAGGTCACAGCATAGGTGTATCTGTTGGGCTCTCTTCATCTAGTCCTGGTGTGGGCACTTCAGTTAGAGGCCCTTTTGCTGCTGAGGTTGGACCTGATGCTGACAAGGTCCCTTTGGGCCATAATTATTGCTTGTCTGGGGAGATCCCATATGTGGATACAGCTGGTGCGATGTAGATCTACCATGTTTCAACTACAGTTAATCCTCTCTATCAACCTTTCCCAGATAACCCTCAGGTATACTTCACACATTTTTTTTGTGCCTCCGGAAATGATCCTTTAGCATTACACTTCTGACCTTTTTCTTTTCTGCTTTTCAGGTTACAGTTGATTAGGCCTGCTAGATCTACTAGATGGGGCTTAGGATGGAGACAACAATGTTTGGTATGCTGACTCGTCTCGATTTGTAGGATGCACAGGCCCATCCACCAGGGGATTCACACCGGCGCCGACTCAGGGGCCACTAGTGCTCTATTCTCTTTTCTGCTGTGTTTTTCATTTTCTCTCTTTTTTTTTTTATTTTTGCTTTCATCTGCTATCTATAAAATAAATGCTTTTATGGATGTTTATGTATGAATGCATGTTTATGTAATGATGACTTAAAACTTTTATCTCACTATGCTTTAATGATCTGCCCTAACTAGCTATGCAAATTTATGTCATATTTATGCAATGTTATGCAATTTATATCCGCTACTAAATGAATTAAAATAAATGAAAAAACCTAAACATGTCCTAAAAATGCCCTAAAAATGCATCCGGGACCCGAAAAAATGAAATTTCTTGCGCGGGAGCGAGCTGCCACGGGACCAGAATATTGGGATTTAGGCCGGTAGGCACAGCGGAAAAAAAAATCCCAAACCAAGATCTCTATGATGATTAAAATTGAAGATTAATTAAAAGATTAAGATCTTTACCTTTGTGTTTGGAAACCTTTTCTTCACTTGATCACCAAGAAAGGGTTATAGCAAACCACTATCTTTCCCACAAGACGAGGAGAGCCTGACTAGTAATCCACGCGAAGATCAAACAACAAGCTTTTGGGAAAGAGGTGCCAAAAATCCTTAGTTTCAAGCCTTAGGATTTTCGGTTTGGATCGAGAAGGACTGGTGGCCGAATTCTTTCTTTATTTTCCTCTCAATGTTTTCGGCCTAGGGATGTGATTTATGACTTAGGGTTTATTTAATTATGATCTCATCATATTTATATGGCCCTTAATTAATTAAGTTTTAATCTAACGGCTTAGATTAAAACAATAAGCCTAATGACAATAATGCCACTAATGAAAGGTCAATCACACTCCTTTGACCTTGGACTTATTAATCCTAATATTAACATAATCCAATGGTTCTAATTTAATTAAATACATCATATGTAAATAATTAAATTAGATAATTAATTTAATCATATTAAATTATTGCAAAAAACTCCATAATTAAATATAAGAATTAAATCTCATTTAATCATAATTTAATTTCCTCTTTCACCTATTGTTTGAAACACTTTTATGCCTGTGACCTAATAGGTTCCCTAATTAAATGGCAACTTAAGACCTTAATTATTTTCTTAAATTAATTTAGGAAACTCTTAAGTGGAATTTCTATTTCCAAAATAGGAAATTTCCATAAAAGGTAATCTTTGTCCAACAAGGATTATATGAATTAAACTTCTATAATTCATGATCAATTCTCCAATTGAACCTCTCTAACTTAAGTAGATCATGAGCGGTATCTTGCCACACATCATTCCCGATCCGATCTCTCTTGGACGGACATGGTGCTCGGGCGAGGCCTCACAGCTAGCGACTCCACTGGGAACAAACTTTTTCAAAAGTTAAAGAGCACTACCAATGGGTTGAAAATATTTTCAAAAGTGACTTTTTACTTGGCTTTTAGTTTAACTTTGATTTTCATGCATCACTACATCACCAGTTGTGAAATTCAAACTTTGGATAGAGAGTAGCATTGATCCGACAACTCTCTTTGAGTATGTTGGGAGATAGCAAAAGCATCCACCCTGCAACGAATCTTCAAATCCTTTTTGAAGTGTAACGAGCAGTCGTACTATTGGACCCACGCAAAACTCATTGTTTCACATGTGGTTAGGTATATTTACTGCTATAGTGTGATGCGTACCCTTTAAACCAAACCACCTAGCCTTCATATAATGAACATTAGACCTTGGACCTTAGGGCCCATGAGCCAATGATAATGTTAAAATTTCATAATGATCCAATTTTTACACATGCATAACCATGCATACATGCACAACTATGCATTCATGCATTTATGGACTAAGAACCAAAGAAGTCTATGATCAAACCAAAACCTACAAACTCTCAAACTACACCTAGACTAGGTCCTTTTTCCACCTTTGCTTAGGTTTTTTTTGGACCACCATGACCTGATTTAGGGTATTTTCTTTTTAAAGGTACAGATGGAGGGCACAATACCCAACCTAGAAGCCATAGAAACACTTTTAGCCACCTTACTCAAGAAACAGGAGGATAACTTTCGTGTTGCTTTAGATCATGACCTTGATACACAATGCCAATCCATCCTCACTGAGGTGAAAACAATGATTGGTCAAGGATCAAGTACCCATCAAGCCAATACCCCTGATGCATCTTCATCCCTTCTGCCAAATCCTGTTATTAATATAACAAATAATGGGAAAGCTCAAGAAGTTGACATTCCTCCAGTCACCAATCTGAATTGTCAAATGTCTCCATCCTCCTCCTCGAATTATTTTTATGAAGGAGAAAGCTCCAATCCTGCCAAAACCAAGAAATTAATGGAAAAATTCGAAGCTATAGAAAGGCTTCTCAAAAACATTAAGAAGTATGAGGATCTCATTGATGTTGATGCTCTTACTCTTTTTTTGAATGCTAGGGTTCCTCCAAAATTCAAAATGCCTAGCATGGACAAATCTGATGGCACCACTTGCCCAAAAACCCATTTTAAAATGTATGTGGGAACTATGAACCCATTGGGGGTGAACAATGAGCTCCTTGCTTAATTGTTCCAGCAGTCACTCACAGGTGCTGCAATGAGATGGTTTGTTGAGTTAGACACAAATTTTAAGAAAAGTTAGGATGATATTTGCAATGGATTTGTCAAATAATATCATTATAATCTCGAGGTGGACATCACCAGCAGGGATTTAGAAACCACCAAACAATAACAAAGGGAGTCTTTCTCCCTTTTCCTCACAAGGTGGAGGACTAAAGCAGCCCAACTGATGAATAGGCCCACTGAGCAAGAACATATTGATATAATTATCCAGAATCTTCTCCCAAGTTATCAGACTTGTCTCTAAACCCAAAAATGTTAAAAACAATCTCTTTTCTATTAATTGATTTAATTAATTGCTCTGTTGAATGTATTCTTTAGGGAATGTGTGATCGACCTAGAACGCACAAGGGCTAGAGTTGATATCCCCTATATTGGGATCTTCGAATTATAATAATTTAATTATCGCTCTCTTAACTGCTTTACTGCTTTCATCCATTCATTTAATTGCTCATGCATCTTTATATCTCATCCTTTAAACTGCTCATGAAAATGCTTTAAATCAAGGTTAAAATTAGAAGCCAAGTTTAACCGAAAATCTAGTCCCCGAATCCTCTTTGATTTCAAAGACTAGTGCACTTATTTTCCTTTGGGATAAAATTAGAGTCAAAATGGGTTTTTACCTTAAATTTTCCCAACAAAAATAACTTAAGGTAGAGACTTCAAAGCATAAAAATCATTTTCAAAAAGGCATCAAGGTCGCCTCTCAATACATGAGAAATCATCCCTAAATGAGCATTCCTGATCAGATGTCCCTTGGACGGATGTGGTGCTCGAGCGAGGCCTCACAGCTAGCGACTCCACTGGGACAAACTTTTTCAAAAGTTAAAGAGGACTACCAATTGGTTGAAAATATTTTCAAAAGTGAATTTTTTACTTGGCTTTAAGTTTAACTTTGATTTTCATACATCACTACATCACCAGTTACGAAATTCAAACTTTGGATAGCGATTAACATTGATCCGACAACTCTCTTTGAGTATGTTAGGAGATAGTAAAAGCATCCACCCCGCGATGAATCTTCAAATCCTTTTTGAAGTGTAACGAGCAGTCGTACTGTTAGACCCACGCGAAACTCATTGTTTCATATGTGGTTAGGTATATTCACTACTCTAGTGTGATGGGTACCCTTTAAACCAAACCACCTAGCCTTCATATAATAAACATTAAACCTTGGACCTTAGGGTCCATGAGCCATGATAATGTTAAACTTTCATCATGATCCAATTTTTACACATGCATAACCATGCATACAAGCACAACCATGCATTCATGCATTTATGGACTAAGAACTAAAGAAGTCTATGGTCAAACTAAAACCCACAAACTCTCAAACTTTACCTAGACTAGGTCCTTTTTCCATCTTTGCTTAGGTTTTGTTTGGACCACCATAACATGATTCAGGGTATTTTCTTTTCAAAGGTACAGATGGAGGGCACAGTACCCGACATGGAAGCCATAGAAACACTTTTAGCCACCTTACTCAAGAAACAGGAGGATAACGTTCGTGTTGCTCTAGACCATGCCCTTGATACACAACACCAATCCATCATCACTGAGGTGAAAACAATAATGGGTCAAGGATCAAATACCCAGTAAGCTAATACCCTTGATGCATCTTCATCCCTTCCGCCAAATCCTATTATTAATCTAACAAATAGTGGGAAAGCTCAAGAAGTTGACATTCCTCCAGTCACCAATCTGAATTGTCTAACATCTCCATCCTCCTCCCGAATCATTTTTATGTAGGAGAAAGCTCCAATCCTACTGAAACCAAGAAATTAATGGAAAAATTCGAAGCTATAGAAAGGTTTCTCAAAATCATTAAGAAGCATGAGGATCTCATTGATGTTGATGCTCTTACTCTTTTTCAGAATGCTAGGGTTCCTCCAAAATTCAAAATGCCTAGCATGGACAAATCTGATGGCACCACTTGCCCAAAAACCCATTTAAAAATTTATGTGGGAGATATGAACCCATTGGGGGTGAACAATGAGCTCCTTGCTCAATTGTTCCAACAGTCACTCACAGGTGCTACAATAAGACGGTTTGTTGAGTTAGACACCAATTTTAAGAAAAGTTGGGATGATATTTGCAATGCCTTTGCCAAACAATATCATTATAATCTCGAGGTGGACATCACCAGGAGGGATTTGGAAACCACCAAACAACAACAGAGGGAGTGTTTCTCCCTTTTCCTCACAAGGTGGAGGGCTAATGTCACAGCCTAACTTTAGACTATGATGGTCCTAGGGTACGGGTAATGCCTAAGCCACCAGTACCTCAAAGAACCCATACTTAAACTTTTACATTCATAACTTAACCTGAGATACATTTTAGGTGAGAATTTTTTTTAAAATCATCTTATTATCAAACATTCATGCAGAAAAACTTACAGAGTCTCCTTTGTAACTCTGACTTAAGCTATCCGCAAAACATATAGAAATGCACTCCCAATATAACATACATCCCCTTATATCCTCCATTGATCAATTGCAACTCAAAATGCACTTCAACATTTCCATTCATATCATATTCATATACATATCATCTCAAGATCATATTCCATATATATGTACAATATATATATATCCATGTCATATCATTTTACCATTTGATCATTTAAACATTTTGTTTAAGTCAATTCAAACCTTTATACATTATATACCAAGGAACTCTATACACAGGAGTGACTTCTAATACATACATCTGATCCAAGGCTGGAGATGGTATAGCCAATGGATAACTCCCTCACTGAGGTCCTGAAATTATAGAACCACTGAAATGGTGAGTATAACTTTATACTCAGTGAGTCATTATATATATATGAGTATGCAATAATATTCATGACA
>CANXYC010686883.1:0-14100 GCA_948193065.1 Aleurites moluccanus
GATATATTGAGTTATTGTGAAGTCTTGTTTATGGATGAGTTTGAGAAATTGTGGAGATCCAGAGGGATCTGTTGTTTTGAGTTGGATGAGATTGATTATAGAAGTGTTTGTTATGTGTTTTTAGCCAGGGCATGCTCCTTAGATAGAGGAGATGCTGCCCGTTTTTATTTGAATTGCTTAAGCTATGTGAAGCTTATTTGTGTATGCATGCCATATAGTTTATTAAATGGGTTCTTCGTGGTATTGGTAGCAATAGCATCACCCGTACCCTAGGACCGTCATGGCTCCTAAGTTGGGCTGTGACACTAGGATGCGAGAGATGCCAATGGCGACTGGTACCCATAGAACTCAGTATCACATGTATAATCTATAACCATCGATTAATTAACCATTTTACTTAATTACCATTCATTCTATCATTCTGTAATTATTTTTGTAATCTAATGCAGTGGGCTATAACAATAATAATAACATGCCATATAATCATCATATATCATCAAATATCATCAGATCTATATACATGTTCATACTCTAACTAACCCATACATATCCCATGGAGCAGCTAGATTATGAACATCAAAATACGTAATATATAATATTTACATATATCAAAGATGAGCATAAATCCGTTGAATGTCAGAAGATGGGATTCTGCAGTATACTCCTCTCCTAAAATGGTTAAACAAACAAAGAGTGAGTATATAAGATACTCAATGAATCTATATGCATCGCCATAAATAATGGTTAACAAAGATGTCAATAGCTCAATATGAACAATTTTTACGAAATTAGTAATCAGAAGATGACAGAATAGTCAATAAGTATTTCATGGCACAGTATAATATGGAAAGACAGATAAAGGGATGGACTATATACGAACATACAGTTTCTAGTAGCATCAGTATGGACTATATGAAATCATACAGTCTCTAGTAATATCCATATTAGTAAGCATAAGACTGATCAAGTCCTATGGCCAGGACCATAATCCTTCCCAGCTAGGGTATCAATAATATAATGTGCACATCGCTGACAGTATATTCCCACTACCCTATCGGATCAGTAGCTTTGTCAAGCCACATTAGGATCAGTATAAGAAAGGAACATATCAATAGACACCATTATGCAATAATGGTATCCTCCATATCAATAAGCTCAATATCATTCAAATCAATTAACAATGGCATTGCAATATATGTTATACAAGCGACGATAAGCAGTATGGTAAACAACAAGGGTATGGAACAAAAGTTGGTTCGGCAAAGGAAATCGGTAGGCCAATTGTCATGCCAATGTTGCTGGCGATAATGGCATTCAAATGGTAGGCCTATGGAATACAAAGCAATAGGCCAAGGCAAAAACAACTAGGTATTTTATCAAACACTTGGTGGGCACAAAATGGCAAGCCAATAAGTTAGGGTTTGGTGCAAATTTGGCATGCCCATTCAACTAACAATCAAACCACATTGTAGGCAACACAATAGGTATCAAATATACAATAGTAAACACAATTGAAAGGATCAAATTGGCATGGAATTACAAAGGAAAACTAAGCAAAATTCAAAGGCATGAATACTAAATGGGGTTCGAACAAAACAAGCATTTCACAAATGGTTTCCAATTCAATTTTCAATGCTTAGGACATGTCAAATGATGCATATAGAACTCACCTAAAGCTTCCAAATGCCTTTTAAAATTGATTTCCACTCAATTGCTCTAATGTCGCTGGCAATAATGGCATTCAAATTGGAACTTCTATACCAAAATAACCATCAATTAGTTACCTAATGGCCTCCAATTAACATATTCTAACATCAATTAATACAAACTAACTCTAATTAATCAAGTTCATTCAAACAATTTCAAACAGGCTAGGCAAATTAGGGTTTTCTACTAAAATGCATCAATTGATGCAATCTAACCTAAAACCCATTCAATTCATTATCAAATTCATCTAAATAAACCATAAAATTGAACAAAATAATTTCTTACCTCAATATGGATGGTGAACCCAAAATCTATCTTCAATTAATCCTTGGTTTTCTTTAAACTTTCTAGCAAATTAATGGTGGGGAATGGAAGAACAATGCCTAAACTCAATTTTTCTATGAATTCCTTAAGAAATTTGGTGTAAAATGTAGAAATTTGGAGGAAGAATGAAGAAGAAAGGGTTCGGCCATAAGAAGAACGAAAGAAGAAGATAGGAAATTGTTCTAAGTGTTGGCTTTTATACAAAAATCATAATGGCAAATTACATCTTGGTCCTTAAACTTCTATGAGTTACATTTTGACCCCAACATCTTCTGTAATTTATTCTGACAATTCTATCTGGATTTAGATTTCAAAGTGGGAAATCAAAAGGCTTATTTTAATTTATACTTATTTATAAAAATAGTTTCAGAGTCATTCTAAAACATAGACAAACTCATTTTCATTATTCACCTTAAAGTTTCATTTATTTATAATTTTGCCATTGGTTATTTTTTCAGTGTTCCTAAATATTTTTCACCTCTTTCTTTTTACCAAAATTACACATGCATTAAGGTGATCTTTTACCCCCTAGTCCAATTCAGAAATTTTTCTGTTGACCGGACTGCTAATTTCTCGACAATGTTCCCGACACCGCCGATTTTCAGAAAAGTAATTTGTTCGCTAACTGTGTCTCTAAAATTATTTCCCATTATTTCAATGTCTTTAAACCACATACTGAGAATTAAATCATGTATATGAGTTACAAATTTCTAGGGCATTACAAAAATCACTTCTAAGAATTTTCATAATTCACTACAATGTCTATTTAAATTATTCCTATGAAATCTATCATCCATATGATATCAACTTTTCTTATACTAATATAATCATTACATTAATCTCTTTGAGTCATTTTGAATTTTCATTCCCTTCAATTTACTATCACTTTTTATCAATCCTTATTAAGCACTCTCTCTCTATATTACATTATATATATATGTATATGTACATTAACTAAAGGAAGAAGTTCATAATGAATAACGCTGATTGTAACAATAACAGATGACTTCAATTGATGAGATAGAAATCCTATGCTCCATGGTACGCTTATTAGTTCATTTATGCCTATGACACATATTTTAAACTTTTAGCTCCGATACCACCTCTGTCACGTCCCACTTTTGGAACGCGACTGTAATACCCTCGAAAACTTCCATAAGAATATAATAGCATAACTAGTTATTGGACTGGAAACACCGACATAATTGAGAAAAAATTTTGAACCTCAGTTAGATTACATTTGTGATACTATTCCGGAAAACATCGGTGTTAATTACACTACCTGGGGACAAAGCAGTCCGGTTGACTGATGAATTTCTAATTCAGACTAGGAGTAAAGAATCATATATATATGTGTGAAATTTTAGTGAAAAGAAAAATTTGAAAATATTTTGGAATACTGAAAATTTAAGTAATGGCAAAATCGTAAATAAGTTGGAGGGGCATTTTAGGAAACCCATTGTCTGAGTTTCAGAATGGCTCCAAAACTATTTTTATAATAAACTATAGATAAAAAGAAGCTATTTCAGTTCCCACTTTGAAACTTGATTCTTAACAAAATTAACAGAATAAATTACAGAAGGAAGTAGGGTCAAAGTCCAATTATTGGATAGTTTAAGGACCTATATGTAATTTTCCATTTAACCCACCTATATAAGCATGCCTTAGAGATTTTTTTTGTTCATCTTCATCATTTTCTCTTATTTGGCCGAACCACCATTTCCATTTATCCCTCCATTTTTCATGCAAAAACCTAAGAAAAACTTAAAGAAAACTTGAAACCAACATTTGTTCTTCCATTATCCAAACTTAAATCACTTGGAAAATCAAAGAATTTCAAGATCTAACACTTTGTAGATTTCATGTGGATCACCATTGAAAGGTAATGAGTTGATTTCTTTGGTTTATTGGATGATTTAGATGTATTAGATGATTATTAGAATGAGTTTAGTGTTCATTGGCATCAATTAATACATTTGGTAGTTTTTCCCCAATTTGAAACCCTAATTCAAAGTTGTATAATTTGAAACTTTGAATTAATGTTAGTTAATGTTTAATAAGCTTAGATTATATTAATTGGAGGCTAATGTATGGATATTTTGTCATTGGTTAGGTGTAGAAAATCAAGTAGAGGAAGATTGCCAATTTTGCCTTCTTTAGAGACTTTGATGGCAAATCAATTTTTAAAGGTGATTTGAAGTGTGAGGTGAGTTTAATATGCATCATTTAACATGCCTTATGCATTGGATTGAAGTTTGGAATTCATTTTGGTGAACCCCATTTTGGCCGAACCTTATAGGCACTATTCATCACATGGAATTTGCTTGGGTTTGTTCTTAATTCACATGCCTATTTGATCCTTTGAATGATGTTTGTTGATGGATATCTATTGCCTATTGTGTTGTTTTGATTAAGAGCTTATTGTTGATTATATGGGCAATGTCAATGTTGCACCATAACCTAGCCAAATTGTCTATTCAATGATACACACCATATGTTTGATGAAATGCCTAGTTCATTAGCCATATGCCTATTATTTGTTTCATCTGTAGGCCTACTATTTGAATGCCATTGTCGCCAGCGACATTGGCTAGCCAATTATGCCAACCATTTGATCATTGATGACCATCCTATGTTCCAACTCAATGTTAATTGTTAAACCTACTACTATTGTTTGCTTACCTCTTATTGCTTATCTATTGCTTATTTGCAGTCTCGTTTGATTTATTCATGAGCTATTGTTTATTGATCAGGCCATTGTCATATATTGATATCATTGACTTGTTTCCATTATTATATTGGTTCTAATGTGATTTGACAGAGCTTCCTCACCGACGGGATAGCGGGTAAATATCGTTAGCAATGTGCACATTGTATACTAGATACCCTAATTGGGAAGGATTAACTGTCATAGCCATAAGACCTGATCAGTCTTATGTATGTTGATATGTGATTGACATATGTTATGCATGTTCATGGCCCACTATCTGTCTTATTTACTTGATATGAGCTTCATTGAGTTGCTTATTGATTCTGTAGCCTTTTTTGTAATCTGATTCCTCATTCTATATTCGGTGTACAACTTATTATTTATTGATTACCTTTTTATTCTTTATTGTTATCCTAGCCATTTCCTTTGGATGATGCATATTAGATTCATTGAGTATTTAATACTCATTTCCCTCAGTTGTTTCCCTTATACAAGTGTAGAGTAGGAGGCAGAATCCTAACTTTTGATTCCCTGTAGATTCCTGCAGTATCTGTAGTGATAGTGTAATTAATTTAACACTGTATTTTTTGTATATTTTAGACTGCTCCATGGTATGTATTAATGACATAGTTAAATTTTATATATATATATATATATATATATATATGGTATAATATGGAGTTTAAATATTTTTATGGCATATGATGATGATAATTACAGCTAAGTGCATAATGAATTATAGATAGACTATAGAATGTCAAAATGGATATTAATTAAGTAATTGATTTAATAAGGAGATAGTATATGATAGTAGTATTTGGTACTAGGTTTTATGGGTGCTAGTCGCCTCTGGCATCTTCCGCATCTTAGGACCGTCATATTTCAAAATTGGGACGTGACAGAGATGATATCAGAGCATAGGTTATAGATGAATAGTAACTAAGTACAGTATTAATAAACTTAAGTAAACCATGGAGCATAGGAATTCGTATTATGTCTTTTGTTGTATTCGTCGAGTATATATGAGTATTCTGCATTTTTGTAACATATTGAGTTCGTTGTTTCTATTTTCTGATAGTTGACAGAGATATCTAACGATAGAGATAGGGATACCAGAGAGGTAGAGGTAGCCTCTAACGAGCCCCTTGTCAGAGAGATTACAAATGAGTCGTCTAGATCCTGATGGATGACAGAGGAGACAGTGAGGAGTGATGACCCCTGAAGGATGGAGATGATGCAGGGGATGATGGATTTACGTTGGGAATTAACAGAATTGAGGCGGGAACGACAAAATATGCCGCCACCAGCAGCACCAATAGTGCCACCTCCTGTTGCACCAGTTGTTGTACCAGTTGTACCTGCTCCAACAACTGTACAGCCGGCAGTGATTTCTGATGTGCCTGCATTACAGATAGGCTATCGAGTTATTGATGAGGGCAGAGTCATTATGTTTAATTTCTTGAAGCTTAATCTGCCAAAGTTCAGGGATGACAGAGGCAAGGAGCCTAATGATTTCTTGGAGCAGATTGAGAAGGTAGTTAGGAGGCTACCTTGTTCTGATGCTAGGGCAGTCGAGCTGGTTGCATTATTGTTGAAGGGGAAAGTCTGGACTTGATTTTGTCGACATATGGAGCCTAGATTATATGGTGATCGTCCTCCTACCTGGGCAGAGTTTAGATAGGGGTTGATTGATGAGTTCTTGACAGAAGGGGTAAGGACCCAGAACTTGATTCAATTTGAGCAAGTAGAATAGGGTAACAGGATAGTTGAGGAGTATATAGAGGAGTTCATCAGATTGAGTAGATATACTACACGAATTGCTCCTACTGAGGTAGATTTTATCACCAAGTTCAGGAGGGGATTGCATGCCTCATTTCATAATGCCTTGCTTACTGTAGAATTCACATCTCTGACTATTGTTATTGATAAAGCTACACAGATGGAGGAGAAATAGAAGTCAAAGAGAGATAAAAGAGACCAGAAAAGAAAGGAAGGACCTGGATCACAAGGTAGCAAAGGGAAGAGCAGCTCCCAATCTAGACAGACAGATTCAGTGCCTAGATTTGACCAGAGACCTCCATCAGGTAGTCAGAGGAGGAGGACACAAAGTAGGGGACCTCTAGTACAGTCAGCATCTACTTATTAGTAGGGACCTTCTAGACCTACTACATAGATGCCCAGTGTGCCCATTTGCAGTTTTTGTGGTAGAAGGCACGGAGGGGAGTGTCGACGACAGACAAGTGGCTGCCTAAAATGTGGGCAACATGGTCATTTCATTAACAGATGTCCTTTGTAGAGTGATAAGCAGCCTTCAGCATTAGTGTCCCAGCCTACTATTCAGATGAGCCAGAATATCACTAGAGAGGCTCCTAGAAGGGGTAGAGGCAGAGGTCAGATGCTGAGCAACAATCAAGCCCCAACAAGCAAAGGTCAGGGGCAAGTTTTTGCTGTGAATACTCAAGAGGCACAAAGATATGATAATGTGGTCACAGGTATAATTCTTATACATAATGAATTAGTTGAAGCATTGTTTGATTTTGGTGCTACACATTCCTTTATTTCACCATTGTTTGCACCTAAATTGAATAAGGAGAGGTAGTTATTTAGTATTCCTTTAGAGATAACCACTCCTATGGGGGAGAGTACAAAAGTGAAATATTTTTATTTGGTTTGTGTGGTTAAGATTGATGATAATATTTTGCATGCTGATTTGATAGAACTGCCTGTGTTAAAGCTTGATGTGATACTTGGTATGGATGGGCTAACGACACATTGTGCAGTTATTGATTGTTAAGAGAAGAAGATTAGATTCCAGCCTGAGGGGCAACCACAATTTGAGTTCCAGGGTGATAAACGTGAATCTGGAATCAGTTTTATTTCTATTATCCAAGCTAGAAGGATGACAAAGAAGGGTTGTTCAGCATTCCTGGCTTATGTGGTTGATATACAGAAGACTTCAACAAAGATAGATCATATACCAGTGGTCCAAGAATTCCCTGGTGTCTTTCCTGATGATTTGTCCGGACTACCCCCAAATAGGAAGATTGAGTTTGAGATTGAGATGTATCTAGGCAACGATCTGATATCCATTTCTCCATACAGAATAGCACCAGTAGAATTGAAAGAGTTGAAGGTGCAACTGTAGGAATTGTTGGATAAAGGATATATCAAACCGAGCAGTTCACCGTGGGGTGCTCCGATATTGTTTGTGAAAAAGAAAGATGGCTCCTTAAGGATGTGTATTGACTATCAGCAGTTGAATAAAGTGACAGTGAAGAATAAATATTTGTTGCCACTGATTGATGATCTATTTGACCAGTTGCAAGGTGTCAGTCACTTCTCTAAGATTGATTTGCGATTTGGGTACCATCAGTTGAGAATTAAGAAGGAAGATGTACCCAAGACTTCTTTCAAAACCCAGTATGGACATTATGAGTTTCTAATGTTGCCATTCAGGTTGACTAATGCACCAGCTGCATTTATGGATCTGATGAACGGAGTATTCAAGCCATTCTTGGATAAGTTTGTCATAGTGCTCATAAATGACATTCTTATCCATTATAGAGTGAGGAGGAGCATTCAGAGTATCTGAGGATTGTATGCTAAACTGTCTAAATGTCAATTCTAGTTAACTGAAATGTGTTTCCTAGGGCATGTTGTTTGTAAATATGGTATTAAGGTAGATCCTCAGAAGGTTGAAGCAGTTGCTAATTGGTCTCGACCTACTAATGTATCAAAGATCTGTAGTTTCCTTGGTATGGCAGGATATTATAGACGGTTTGTAAAGGATTTCTCCAAGATAGCTACTCCATTGACTAAGTTGACCAGGAAACAGGAAGGTGTCAGTGGACAGACAAGTGTGAGAGAAGTTTTTCAGACTTTGAAATCTTGCCTCACAACTACTCTAATGTTAGCATTGCCATCAAAGGATGATAAATTCACAGTTTTGTCACGACCCATTTTCGGATCGCGACGATCCTAGGGCACGGGAGATGCCAATGGCGACCGACACTCGTAAAATCCAGTATCACATACACAATCTATAAACCACAATATTATCCATTTAGTTAATTACCATATATTTTATTATTCTGTCAATCATTATATAAGTTACTGCAATTGGCTGTAATAATCAATACATCATATCATATATTCATCATTTATCATCAAATATATCATAATGACATATATACATGTTCATTTCCTAACTAACCCATACATACCCCATGGAGCAGCTAGATTATGAACATCAAAAATAAAAATACAGAAATATCAGAAAATATACATATGATGACTATAGCAGAAATCCTCGGAAGATAGATGACAAGATTTTGCAGCCTACTTCTCTCCTGAAATGGGTAAACAAATAAAGGGTGAGTATAGATGATACTCAGTGAATCTATATGCATCATCAATGAAATATAGGTTGAAACAATGATATACACATGATAAGGAATAATGGTACAGTGTCAATCATGTAAGGTTACAGAATTAGTATCAGAAATCAATAGGAATATCAATGGTCATATCAAATCCTGGAATCATATGGTAAGACAGATATAGGGCCCTGAAACACGTAGACTATGTGTAATCACACAGTCGATCACATATCAAGTAGACATAAGACTGATCAGGTCCTATGGCCGGGACCAATAACCCTTCCTAGATAGGGCATCAATATCAATGTGCACATTGCCGACAGTATGTACCCATTACCCTGTCGGAGCGGCAGCTCTGTCAAACCACATTTAGGTCAATACAAATGAGTATCATATCAATAGATACCATTATGCAATAATGGTGTCATCACTGTCAATATAATCGATATCTTTCAAATCAAATGGTATTTGAATCAAAAGCATTGCAATATACAATATGTAAGCAAGACTAAAATTATTTGCTTTCTAACTATGTCTCTAAAATTATTTCCCATCAATTCAAGATTAAAGAACCACATACTGAGAATTAATTCATACACGTGAGTTAAGAATTTATAGGGTATTACATAATGATACAGACATTAGAAATATGTTAAGGTTAAGTGTTCTGGAATTTAAAAGCTATGGAAATATGTGCCAGATCTGTTACATGTGATTGGAAATATAAGTGTTGATATTAATGAGGAAATGCCATAAGAGTAAAACTAATAGAAGGCGTAAATTGTCAAGTTCGACAATTTCTGAATAAAAAAGTTTCCAATAGTAAAGGTATTGTAGAAGAATCAGACTATGGATAAAGGTACATGAGGGAATGAAAAAATACAGAGACCAAGTATATGTTCTAGTGGCAATACTGAGATATGCGTGTTTTATTTAAATTCGAGGACGAATTTATTTGTAGGGGGTAGAATATAATACCCTATAAATTCTTAACTCATGTGCATGAATTAATTCTCAGTATGTGGTCCTTTAGTCTTGAATTGATGGGAAATAATTTTAGAGACACAGTTAGAAAGCAAATTTGAAACTTTTCTGAAAAATGGCGGTGTCAAGAACACTGCTGAGAAATTTGTAATCCGGTCAACGAAAGAATTTATGAAGTTGATCTGGGGATAAAAGATGAATATAATTTATGTCTAATTTTAGTAAAAAGAAAGAAGTAAAAATCATTTAGGAACACTGAAAAAGTAAACAATGGCATTTTGGTAAATAAAGGGGATTTCAAGGTGAATAGTGGAAAGTGGTCGGTCGAAATTATAGAATGACTCCAGAATTATTTTTATAAATAAGAATAAATTAAAATAAGCCTATACACTTCCCACACTGATATCTAAATCCTGACAGAATTGTCAAAATAAATTTCAGAAGATTTAAGGACTAAAGTGTAAAGGTTGGAACTTGAAGGATTTAGTTGTAATTTTACAAATGATTTTTTCTTATATGGCCTTCATATTTTCGGTCATCTTCTTCAATTTTCCCAACCTCCACTGCCGTTTCCACCATTTTCCTTTCTTCCATATACCATTTTTCATATTTCTTATAGTTCTTTTTAGGATTTTGATGGAAACATAGCAAATCAACCTAGCTAAACACATTTCTACCATCAATTTGAAATGAGGAGCAAAGGATTTAGAGGAAAAACTACATGAAGATTTCGGCCATTATTGAGCTTTGAGGTAAAGTTTTTGTTTTGTTAAGTTTGATTAATGATTTAGTGATTATTTAGGTTGAATTAAATGGGTATTGAGTTTAATTGCATTAGTTTATCTTAATTTGATGGAATTTCTAATTTGATGCTTGAAATTGAAGTTATAAAGGATGGATTGTTGAATTGTTAATTGATGTTAGAAATGATCAATTGGATATGAATGAACAACTAATTGATGGTTAATTTGATGTAGAATTAGAGATTGTGGAAATTGGATTTTCAAAGTAGCAAAAATTGGGGATTTTGGTGGAATTGGTTCAGTTGGAGTGCATATTGGCTAATTGGATCATTAGGTGAGTTTACATTGCATCAAATATCATGTTTGAATCATTAAATTGAGAATTGGAAACCATTTGCAAAATACCCCCTTGTGGCGGAACCAACCTAGCCTAAATTTGCCTATTGAATTGCTTGATTTTCTTTGATTTTTCCTTGCAATTTTGAGCAATTTTAATGTTGTTTAAATTGTGTTTATTGATACCTTTGCTTTGTGTGACCATGTACCTTGTTGTTGGTTTGAATGGGCAAGTCAATTTTGCACCAAAACCTAACTTATTGGCTTGCCATTGTATGGCCACGAAGTGTTCGACAAAATGCCTAGTTCATTTGCCTTTGACCTATTGGTTTGCATGCCATAGGCCTACTAATTGAATGTCAATGTCGCCAGCGACATTGGCATGCCAATTGACCTACCAATTTCGGCCACCGAACCAAGCTTTGTTTCGAACCTTTACTTGTTTCCATACTTACCACTATTGATTGTACATTATATATGTCATTGCTAATGAGCATATTTGATACTGTATTAATTGATACCGAGATGATTATTATTTGACTAACTATTATCCGAATGCCATTGTTGCTTATAGTATCCCTCGTTATTGACCCTGATATGGTTTGGCAGAACTACCGATTCGACAGGGTAGTGGGGAAATACTGTCGACCTTGTGCACATTATAGTATTATACCCTAGCTAGGAGGGGTTATGGTCCTGGCCATAGGGCCTGATCAGCCTTATGCTTATATGATACTGGTGACCTACATGGTCCAGTGATATTGATTGTCTGGAGACTGTATGATTTCTTTTCATACAGTCCGTCTCATTATCTGCCTTTCTATATGTATCCGAGCTTATATATGATATTTCTTTGGTTTACTGTACCCTGATAGCCATTTTGTACACTGCTATTCCTTTGACTGAAACCATTATCGAAATTATGCCTATTATTTATTGTAATGCATGTAAATTCACTGAGTATCATCTATACTCACCTTTTTGTTTGTTTAACCCCTTTCAGGAAAGGAGTAGGTTGCAGAATCCCGACGTCTATCTTTCGTGGATTTCTGCTGCAGTCTATTCTATACATTTTTGGATTACTGTATTTATATTTAAGGTTTTTTTATCTAGCTACTCCATGAGTATGTATGGGTTAGTTAAGAGATGAATATTGTGAATGATATATTGATAATTATATTATGAGTTATATAATGGTTTTATGATATGATATGTGAATATTACAGCCAACTGTTGAATGCTTGACAGAATAATAGAGTGAATAACAGAATAACATAATGAATGGTAATTATAATAATTGAATAATATATTGAGGTTGATAGACTGTGTAATGGTACTGGGTTCTACGGGTGCCGGTCGCCATTGGCATTTCCCGTGCCCTAGGACCGTCGCGGTCCGGAAAACCGGGTCATGACAACATGTCACAGGTAACAAAATTTTCACGACGAGGATAGGAAGTGCCTATGGAATACGGGCCTCACTGCAGACCTGAAAATGATAACCACTGAAAGGGGTGAGTATAAAAATACTCAGTGAATCCATATATATAAAAATACAACAGATGATCATTATATCATGATTGCCCATATATGGCATGTAGAATCAATATAAGATAACAAGTAAAGGAAATAACAAGTATTTGTATCAATATCCATATAAGTATCCAAGTAATTATCCATATGAGTATTCATATAAATATTCAATGTATGAGTCAACGCACATATGATATAATAGGATTGGGTCCAATAATAAGAATAATTATACTGTCTGTAATAGGCACAATAATAAAGTGCATAAATCACTAAATGCAAAGGGGATCAGTCGTTACGACTAGAGAATATTACACCCTCTATAGCATGGGTCAATTTAATTAATACCAGAGAATATTACACCCTCCCTAGCAAGGGTCAATTTATTTAACACCAGTATGCACACGGTCGATGAAATTTTCACTACACCATCGATGTAGTCCTGTTATGATACCATATGGGTGTATCTCCATATAATCATCAATATAGCATAAATAAGTCTCATATAGCATTAGAACAATCATATATATAATTATAATGAATAATAGAACAAGTTTGGGTAGTGTCAAAAAAATGCCCGGCGGGCCCAGTTGCGCTGCCGCAACTGACACTCACCGTTACGGTTCCATTTTAGGATTTTTGAGTAGTTTCATGTTAACTATGTTGGCAAAGGATTTAGGTGGATCATGAGGTACCGTTTTAAAGCTTAGGTCAAGACTAGAAGATTGGGTCAAGTGGTGGCCCAATTGGATTTCTGGATTTCATTTTATGGACAGACAAAGTTTATGTCATTTTAGGTCGTTTCGGCGGGCTTATTTACAGGCCAATATGCACTTTAAGTATTGTATGATAACAAATGTTGGTTTATCAGTCCAAATGACTTTATATATGATATATAATACAAACCATGCATGATTATACATATAGACTCACCTTTATCACAATTTATCCTTTATTCCCCCAATCCACTGTTCGAGCCTCTACTCGGCCCGCCGTTCAACACTCCGAGCTGGAGTACTTGACGGTTCACCTATTTTCACATATAACACTTTGGTAAGACTTAATAACATTGCAAAACACATAATACATATCAAATCACATAAGACATACACATTATACCCTATAGACCTCACTTTGCACATTTTACACATTTTCTATTCCTTTATGCAATAAACACATTCTATCACTATATTTAACTCACATTTCATATATTCATCACTTATATATCATATTATGAACTCATATATACTTAGTTCATCATTTCATATCAAACATATACCATATTCAAGTTTAGCTTCCAAGTACTTAAATTAATCATCCTGTACATATCTAAACTTATACATTTCCATTACTTATACCATTAAACCATATTCAAGCTTTACTTTTCA
>CANXYC010686926.1:0-13861 GCA_948193065.1 Aleurites moluccanus
TTATGATTGATATAATCCTGTGGGTATTGTTAATACAGTTAATTGAGAATATATGACAGGTTGTGATTGATAATGAATAAATAGAGATTGTATACATGCATATTGTATTGATAGGATTGATATGGTTGATATTGGGTTCTACGGGTGCTGGTCGCCATTGGCATCTCCCGTGCCCTAGGACCGTCGCGGCTCGCGAGAGCAGATCGTGACAATTTTCTAACGCAACCACATACATACAAATCATCAACATTATATAATATGACATAAACATACATCATAATTCTAAATCTAATGCAATAGTGATAGCTTATATACATATATATTCTGGTTCATACAATGCTTACATGTGATGTATAGATGCAGAGTTAAATTAAAATATATCAATTCACAAATTTAACGACTATCAAACTGGTTGGCTCCCTCAGAGCGCCATCTAACTGACAACAAGAAATACATCTGAAATATATAAATCACATACGAGATTTATTAGAATAATATACAAATTCTAACTCTTTAATAAAAATGAATTTTAAAAATTTATCAAAATTTCGGCAGAACCTCCCCTAAAACTGGACATAACCTCCTGAAATAAAAATAATATCACTTCTAATAAATATTTCATAATTTGACATCCAATACTATCAATCAATTGACCCTTTTTGGATTTCTAACTCAACAATAAATATTTATAATTAACTTTACATGTCTCAATCATTTGTTCCAAATAAATAATTAATTACTTATAGTAATTAAATAAATATTCCAAACTCAATTTCAATATTTAATCCATCAAATATTTTGTCTCAATAATCCATTTATCAAACTTCAATAGTTTATCTTAATTTAATCTTTTTTATAAACTTAATTTAATTATCTACTTCATTAAATTTCTCTATAATAATTTAACTTCCCAGAACCTAAATTCCATAAATATCGTTCACATAATTTCTATAATAATTTCAAATCAATATAATAAATTTATCTTAATTCTTATATTTTATAAAAACACAGTTATTGATAATTAACTGTCCGAAAATTCTAAAATCAACGCCAAACTAAATATTTTTTCATAATTCTCATCCAAATAATTTCTATAATAACTCCAAAATAATATAATAAATTTACTTTAATTTTTGCATCTAATAAAAATACAGCTATCAAATTTTAACTGCCTAAATTCTCCAATATCAATATAAATATTCAACCATTTTCACAAATTTATCTCCAAATAATTAATAAATAATTTTAGAATAAATTTAAACCTACTTACTCTAAATTTGTCAAAAATTTATGTGTGTCCAAATTTTTTCAGTCCCGGCTTTAGTCTCCGATCGGGGCAAAATTGGTATAATTGGAAAGCTTATGAAGAGAGGAGTTAAAAAAAATTAGAGTTATCGGAATTGGCCGGAATCCGCTATTGAAAATTCAATGGTTTTATTTTTTGATCTTCTTTTTTGGCGAATTTCAGGTGACAAGTTGGGTATCAAAAGAAAGCTGGGATCAAAACAAAACCATAAGAATAAAAATCACTCAATTTGGAGTTCAAATGAGAGAGTTATGACTAATTGAAATTTTTAACCAACATGATCACGAGGGCTACTTTGAATAGAAATAACTCATTACTTAGTGGTTAGAATTGAGCAAAATTAGTACTTATGAACTCTCCTCATGTCATGCTACACAGTGGTATAGAAGGTGTCGACCACCTCCCTCCAACTTGGCCGAAAACGGTGCCGAAATGTCGACTACCGACCATCTCCTCCTCCTCTTCTTTTTCTTCTTCTTCTTCTTCTTCTTCTTCCGCTTCTTCTTCTGTTTCCAGCAGATTTTAATCTGTTGATAGCCAATTTGAGGCTACCACGTATCAGTCTCTGATTGGTCCTATTATTTATTTTTTTGAAAGAAAATTTTGTAAAAATTTTATTTTAAATCCAAAAATTATAAATAAATAGTCAATAAATTTCTTATAAAATGTATTTTATTTTAACATACTAAAACTTAAAAAAATATTTTTTTTAATTTAATAAAAATTATTTAAATATGAATTTAATTTTTAAAAATTTTTAAAATAAAAATAATAATAATTAAAATAATTTATTTAACTAAATAACTGAGTATAAAAATTAAATTATTAAATAACACATAATAATATAACACTAATTAAAATTAAAATTAATTTTTGAAAAATATCTTTCTCTTTATTTTTAAATATTTATTTCTTTAAAATATAATAAATCTCAAAAAATATTTATATTCATAACTTTTAATTAAATATTCATATAATAATTATTATTTATAAATAGAATATTATTTTTAAAAAATAATTAAAAAATATGGATATTACATAATCCTTCATGGGAGAACTCTTTAATCCAAATGAAAGCACTGGTATTCTTTAAATCTCCATTGGGCATCTTCCTCTCATGACAAGATGGTTTGGGACAAGATGGTTTGGCATTATGACAAGCATGGAAAATATATGTTAAATCAGTATACCAACCCTTGTGCCATGGCAATATGATTTAGGAGTGATTTCAATTATATTCCCAATTCTCCGATCCTTCAATCTTTCAAATGTTGGCTAGAAGCTATTTTGTTTGCTTTTTCTAATCGAGGGCTTGATGATATATTATCCAAAATTGCTATTTTGTACACTGACAAATTTGGAAGACGAGGAATGGAGCTTATTTCAAGTATGAAATTCTTGATCCAAAGGACACTTATCAGAGCATCTAAAGCTATGTAATAAGCTGCCAAATAAAAATATTATTCCTCCAAAGTTTAATATTGATGCATCTTTCAATTCCCAACTCAGGATGGCAGGCATTGTTGCGGGCCGCAGGAATTCCAACGGTCATCTGGTTGATGGTGTAGCAGTTAAAAAACCTTGCTCTTCTCCCCTAGTAGGTCAAAATATGGCGCCCCTGAGTGGATGCAGTAAAGTTGGTAAAGAATATAGGAGCAGCTCAAGTCGTTTTTGAAACTTATTCTGCAGTTTTTATGGAAAGCTATAGAACAATCAACTGATGTCTTTTGGGGAAATAGATTCTATAGTCAAGGCTATTTTTTTTAGGTTTGGACAATCTTCCCTCCTCGTCTGTTAAATGGGTAGGAACTAGGAAGATTGGAAAATCAAGTTGCTGATTGGCTGGCTAAATCAGCTTTTTATTATTTTTGTCCGGTAACATGGGAGTTTCTCACCCCTATTAATTACTTTCCCTGTTATTTACTTATGCCTAATTGGGATCTAACAATGAAATTACATAATATTCAGTTAAAAAAAAATTATTATATTTTTATTTATATAATTATAAATTATTTTAATATCTCAAAATTATATAATTTTGAGATATTAAAATTAATTGGGTTAATTATTATTTCCTTTTTATAAAATAACTCAATATATTAAGTTTTTTCTAACTTTTCAAAAATACACTAACTCTCCATGATCAATATCCCGTTATATTAGTACCACATTCAGTCCAATTTTATCATTAGACAATTCTAAAATGATCAATAAAGACAGTAAAAAAATAAAAATGTCTTTACTTTTTATTTTTAATTAATTATATTTTATTTTTACTTTAAAAATATTTTTTAAGGTTAAAAAAATTAATTTTCATATTTTTTGACAAATTTAAAAATAAAAAATAAAAAATATTTATTTTTTATTTTTAAATTTGTCAACTATATGAAAATAAATTTTTTATTTGTATTAAAAAAATTTAAGAATGAATAATTTAATTTCTTCTTAAATTATTTTTTTAAATAAAAAATTAAAAATAAAAAATAAAAAATATTTTTGAAGAAAATATTTTTTATTTTTTATTTTCAAATTTTTTATTTTTTAAAAATAAAATAAAATATTTAAAAAAAGTATTTTTATTTATTTTATTTTCAAAATTGTCAAAAAAATATAAAAATATATTTTTTAACTCTAAATTTTTATTTTTAAAGCAAAAATTAGAAGTAATTAATCAAAAATAAATATTAAAAGTTTTTTTTTTGTTATTGTTGATTATTTTAAAATTGCCAAACAGGAAAATTGGACAATAAAATTAGACGGAAAGATCTAATAGTATATTGTAATATTCGTCGGAGAGAGTTAGTTTATTTTTGAAACATCAAGTTAATGCATTAAATATTTTTAAGGGGGAAATCATAATTAATTCAAATTAATTTATAGATAAAAAATTGTTATTTTTAAAATAATAGAAATTATAACGCTAATTACTTATAATAATTTATTATAATTTCAATAAAAAATTATACAAAATTACAAATTGCAACAACCCTTCCTAGTAGCAAAATAGCAATCGCTTCCGTGTAGCTGTGGGGTCTTCCTTAGGGGAAAAGATTAAGAAAGAGAGTAAAGAGAAAGGGTTTGATCAAAATTCTTCCCTTTGCATTTTTCTTTCTTCTTAGTTCTCGCCTTAAGCACAAACCATCTCGTCAACGCATATCTTTAAATCACAATTACCGGAGGAAAAATCGTCTTTGAATCTCTTGATCCGCTGACTATCATGGCCACCGCCGGAAACAAGAACATCAATGCAAAATTGGTGAGTTAATACTTGATTTCATTTTTTATGCTTTTATGCGTAATTCTAATGGAAGAATCTATGTCTGTATAATTGATTTTTTATTCGTTTCATGCGAGCTTTGATGTGGGTTTTGCCTAATTTTCAGCAATTCTGACCCTGGTTTGTGTTTTTATGCAAATTCAGATGTGGGCTTGTTTTTATTTGTTGTTCTTCTACTTATCATCTATTTTGTTTCCGTTTTGTCTAAAATTTATGTCAATTCTAATATGGATTTCATTCAATTATCAACGCTGTTGCTTGATATGTCTGTAATAGGAAAAATATTAGTGATGCAGCTGATACTGGTTTTGATATTATGGACCCCTCCCAACGGGTTCTGCAATTATAAATGCTTTTGTGTATTAGTATGTTCATTTGTCATGTGTTTTTGCCATAGTGGATTATGCATTTTTCATTTAAACTTAGGTGTAGGTATTCTTGTAAGTGACCTTAAATTCTTAACTGTGCTAAATTACAGCATTTTTTTTCCTTCCAATTAATTTTTTCTTGTTTCATGTATGGTATGAGCACCCAGAAAAAATGGAAATGCACACAATTTCATATATGGTATTTATTGTTTTGTATGTCATGTTATCCTGGTATTAGACCATCTTAGATTTAAATTTTAAGAATTTTCTTTGATAATCATGCTAATGTGCTAGTCATATGATCTTTTCATTGGGGGATGATTTGTTAATCCAAAAACACCACAAAAGCAGGAGTTCTTACTCTTCTGCAAAGCCAGCAATATGGATGACTGCTTTGTTTAACAGATTTTTGCAGGGAAAACAGTCTTCGAGTATGCCATTTACATCTGACAGCATACCTTGGACTATGTTACCAGCATTTGGTAATTTGTTCAGAACAGGTCCTTGATTCCTCAACCTCTTGGCCTAATAGCTGTAGGCATTCCCAGCTAAACTTGGAAAAATAGCCCCTTGTTGTGTCATACATTTTCCATATCTGTTTTTTGTATTGTTTAATAAAAAATATATTAGGAGAAACTTTATGGATTTAAACCTTGGTATTGTGGCCATGGTCACATGCATGGGAAATAGGGCCGCTGTGATCATAATCTAAATGGTTGTGGCCAATTGCTTTGCAATTTTTGTTTCTAAAAGGCTGCAAAATGCATTAAATGAATAAATATTCAAGAAGTTTGCTAAAGTTTGAAAAATACTATAATCAAATAAAAGATGCTGAACCACTGACTATGTTCATTATTATTAATCAACTTCAAATAGCAAAAACAACAAGATTAAAATTGAAATCAAGTTTAAAAAAAGGGGCCTTTTATGCAGAAAGATTTTGGAGGGATATAAGTTGAAGAAGACACAAAAAAAGAACTCCTTTTATACTGGTGATGGTTTCTATTCATGCTTTTTTTTTTCCTGCCTGGTCAATAAAGGAAATACTGGTATATTATTTGTTAAATAAGCTGTTAATAGAGACCGTGGATCTCTTCTTTACTTATTTTCTGCAAAATAAGCACAGAACATTAACATTCCTCTGCCTTTCAAATGTCCATCCTTTGCAGAAAAATTTATTTGTTTCATACTGTATTTTCGCGTATCCTAGATAATCCGTTAGCTCGCAATTAAATGAACATTATATTTACAAGATATTCTTTAGGAAAATTTAATGTTTATATTACATGAACTGCTTATTCAGTGTTGTTGTTTTTCATATGCATTTTATTATGCTTCAATATTTGTTTTTGTAAATTGTCACTCAGTACTTGTGCAAGTTTATTTCTTTCCTGGTTTTGGACACCCTGTTCAGCTTGAGCATATGTATCCATTTTCTGTTTTTAGATAAAATTTTTGTATTATACTGTACTATTCATTTTCCAGTTGAATATCTAATTGTTTAACATTTCTTCTCTTTCTCATTGATGTATGTTAACATTTTCTTTTGTAGTTTTTCTGTTTGAATATAAAACACTTTTTTCTCATAATGATGTTTACTTTTGTGCTTTAGGTGCTTCTTGGCGATGTCGGCGCTGGAAAGTCTAGTCTTGTGTTGCGTTTTGTCAAAGGACAGTTTGTTGAATTTCAGGTTGGTGCTATCAGGACATGAGAAAAAAAGGCTACGGAGAATTTTACATCATCATTATTGACACTTGTTGTGTAATATTATCTAGGAATCAACCATAGGTGCTGCCTTTTTCTCACAAACATTGGCTGTCAATGATGCAACTGTAAAATTTGAGATTTGGGACACAGCAGGTCAGGAGAGGTATCATAGCTTGGCTCCAATGTATTACAGGGGAGCTGCTGCAGCAATTATTGTGTATGATATAACAAATCAGGTAAGATAAGGCTAACATACTTGTTATGTTCTGTTTCCTTCACAATATAAATTAAGGTTGCAAAATGGTTGTTACATGGTTCTTATGGTTCATTTGTATTCTCCAAAATGTAAACAAGTCATTACAACTTTAGCACCATGGAGTGTTACCCTTGAGATCTTGAGCTTATAAAGTCTGCTGTGTGCATATGTGCTATTGTCAGTTAGTGTGCATTGGTGAAACAATTTGACATTCATTCAATTATTGGTTTATAATTATTTTTAAAATTTCATCTCAAGCTTTGATTTATAGGACTCATTAACTTAAAACTTCACGGACAATTAAAACACTGACAAGCTTTTGGCATTTCTGCATATGGCTTAAATTCTTGTAGTAGTTGTACACCTGTGTATTGCATGTGTTCTTTCCTAAGTAATGAAAGATAAATATGCTAATTACAAAATGTTACTCAGAAATATGTAAACTGTTCTATTTAAATGTCAGTTACCATAAATTGCCTATGGTTATTTTTTTATTTTTTTTATAAAGCAAAGAACCTTTATATATATATGATTGTTTTTGTATGAATCAAAGAAATTTGAAAAAACTTCTTGGGGATGTTAGGGGTATGTGTGTGTAGTCATAGGTCCCATGGTAACTCTAAAAACTTAAAAATGCATGTGGCAATATCTTGAAGGATATTGAGATTGGATTACCTTTTTACTGATTTACTCGATGCTACATTTTCTTTTACTTCTAACCAGACAGGTGGCACTTGATGATTACATGTTCATTAGTAGCTTCCAGAATTTAGCATTTCTTCATTTAGTTGTATCAGTTCAGTCACACAAACTCAACTCTTTCAAATGAGCCTTAATCTCAATCTAGTTGGGAGTTGGCCGTGTTTATTTTTTTTTCCCTTCTTGTTTATTTTTTTCCCGTGTTGTTTATGGCTACATCTATATGGAGGTTTAATTCTGTTGTCCGTGCCCCTTCTTCCAGGGATATCTCTCTTTGTAACTTTGTGCTGTTCCACTTTGAAGTTGCAACTATTTTCATACCTAACTCAAAATAAGCTTTAATCTCAAACTTGCTGTTTAAAAATATATGTGTCCTTCTTATCTTGTAATAAAATAATAAATTGATATTCATTTGTTTGAAAACATGGAAGATTGATCTTAATCAACAGATTCTGACCAACATGAAAGTTATCTTGGGTGACTGTTAAGCACCTGTTTTTAACTAAAGCAATTGTAGGGCCAAACACGCTCCGAAAGGGAAAGCAGTGTTTTAATGATCTGAATAATTTTAGTAGAAGCTGCTAGAAAATAGTGCTTTGGCATAATGTAATTCATCTGATGGAGAAAGGAGACCTTTGATACGTAACAGTCACTTTTCATTTATATTTTTTACACTGTATCACGTTTATCTGTTGTTTTAGTTGGTTTAGTAACTAACTTTTTCTTTTTCTTTTTCTTTTTCTTTTTTTTTTTTGTGCTGAGTTGGTCAACTTCATTTTGTCACCAAAATTTCAACTCTTCTATTCTCTTGTAGGCCTCATTTGAGCGGGCAAAAAAATGGGTGCAAGAACTTCAGGCTCAAGGTGACTTTACATTTAAATTGGCTGCAGAGATTCTTTTACTTGTAATATTTTTTATGCGGAACATTATTTAGAATTTGATAAAGCTTTGGTTTCATAAGCTTCTTGGCTATTTGATGTATTTGTGTTCATTTATTTTATTTTTTTTACTATCTATATTGATAATTTTCTTTCTTTAGTTATTATCTTAAATTACTTAATCATTATATTCTGCTTGTTTTTGACAAGGCAACCCAAATATGGTTATGGCACTTGCTGGGAATAAATCTGATTTGCTGGATGCAAGGAAGGTTGCAGCAGAAGTAAGCTCTCTATTTCCGCTGATTTTAATTACGAGTTGATTATATCTTGCACTGTAAAAGAAATTTGAAAAATTTTAGAGTGGTAACCCAGTATTTCTTTGGACATAGGAGGTGATAGAAAGTTAGCTTTAAACCATTGAAGATACCAAAGTTTGCCAAAGACCTATTTTAGAGTGGTAACTCGTTATTTCTTTGGATATTGGAGGTGATAGAAAGTTAGAGAACTGGTAGGATGCCCTTTTATTTGAGGGACAGACAAAGTTGATAGATAACAGGATCCAGTTTTGATGAGTTGTTGACAGGAATTTTCAAAAGTATTTTACAGCAATAATAGCCTAGTTTTAGGTTAGTGCCTTGAGTTTTTAATGAATGATAGGTATTTTGCTCAAATCATTTTGAGATCTGCTGCCAAACCTTGACATATCTAAACTCGGCTCAAAGAAGCCCCGATTTGAAGCCAGTTGGGGGTTAGCTATGTGGAATCTTTCCAGCATTAATCTCTGCTAGTCAGCCTGTTATTTGAGATGGCTCAAATTGGAAAGGATTATTATAGAATGACAAGTGTTATCTTTTTCTTTGATTGTCCATTTTGCATTTTTTTATTCTAGCATTTATTTTCTATTTTCATTTTCCCAAAAGATCTTATCTCATCTGTAACTCTCAATTTACTCTCAAAAGCGTCATTATCTCTTTTATATTTGCTGTTCTTCTAAATCATCCTTTATGTGTGTGTATGTGTTTTTTGAACTGTAATCTGAAGTCAGAGAATAAATATTGTTGATATTATGACAGCTAAATTTTGTCAGTGACCAGTGATAGTTCTTGCAATCAATATGACTATGAATAAAAAGGGCATATGAGATATGACTTGTTGAAATGATAGAGAATCCATATTTAGGATCATTTAGAGAGATGCTAGTAAATCTTTATTTTGACAAATGCTTTTGATGTTGGGAAGAATAACTATAGAATGACACCAATTTTTCCCTTTTTTATTATTTTTATTTTTTATTTTATCTTCTTCTCCTTTTGAAGGGAGGCTGATTTGTGCTAATGAACAGGGTCTTTGCTAACATTTGGCTTCTATTTGTTTATAAGTGTTTAAGATATATAAGAAATGCCAAAGGATAATCACCTATAGGGGGTAAAGACACCAAATATGAAAGATTTGTATTTATCAAGTTCTTTTATTCATATTTCAGGAAGCTCAAGTATATGCTCAGGAAAATGGCCTTTTCTTTATGGAGACATCAGCTAAAACTGCTACCAATGTCAACGACATTTTCTATGAAATAGGTATGTTGAACATTTCTACCTAACAAAAGAAAATAGAGACTAATGATTTTATAGATGATTTTGAACCTGTGATATATCATATATGCATACAAATAAGATCACGGGCTCGAGGATGCTGAGGTATTTTGGTATGATAAAACAAAAACTTATTGTAAAATAATAATGAGAAAGCAAATAAATTCCTGACACAGCCAGAAATTCTAATGAAGGCATTTACTTGCACTCTCTATACTCTGCATATATTCTGTATCCTCGAGGAAATTGGTATTGACTATTTTGATCCTTTATTCTGGGTGCAGCCAAAAGACTACCTCGAGTGCAGCCAGCTCAGAATCCATCTGGGATGGTTCTAATGGATAGACCTGCAGAAAGGACAGCAAGTGCATCCTGTTGCTCTTAAGTACTTTATTAGTGTTATCCCTGCTTGTCTGTATTTTTCTACTAGGTCATTGCGATGCTCACTGGAAATACTTGGCCGTTCATTTGTGTATAACTAGCTGAAAACTGTGTATGCTCGTATACTTTTCAACCAGCGAAAAGGAATCGGGGTGACTTCTTATGTAATCAAATTGTTTGACATTCTGTTTAGTTTTAATTACTTATTGATGCAGCTGTGAGCATAGGCTGTTATTGCAATATTGATAAACAAAAGCTGCTTATAATTCTTATGGATCTATTTGTTTTGATGTGAGAACTGAGGCTCGAATTCAACTAATGCCTGGTGGTTGCATCACTACTTTTTCGGCCTGTCTCTTCTGTCTTGCGTATTTTTTACTGCATTTTGGTGATGGTGCCATGACATTACTGTTCAGGCAATGCCCTACTGTACTGATCAGGATTCACGATTGCATGCCTAATGAATTTTTATTTATTTTTTAAATCAAGGATTATGGGGTGAAGGATGAGTAAGGGAAAAAGCGAGGGGATTTACACTGATTAGTTATGAAAGGACTTGGGGTGATGGAAAAGATGATGGGAGATTCATTAAAGAAAAAAGAAATGAGTTGGGAAAGTTGGAATAAGGGGGAAAGGGATGAGATGTTTATCGAAGAAAAAGGAACGGAAGTTAAAAATTTAATATCCTATTGTTTGGTAGGAGGATATTAATTCATGTAAATGATTAGAATTATAGAACTTTCACTCTTAAATAACATACACATATAGGATAAAAGAGAAAAAAATTTCATTTACTTTGTGTATATATAATGGATACTAGCACGTAAAAAGTTAGGATATGACGCAGGAGGGATAAGGTAATAAGAAAAATGTTATACGTTATGCATAAAATATATAATTATTCTAATTGAAATCAGAATATAAATTAAAAAAAAAAAATTATTCCACTCAAATTAGTAAACTAGTTAATTTTACATATGGATTAAATATGATTATTATGAATTTCGAAAAAATACTTATATATTATCGAGTATTAAATATTTCATAAAATAAATTTATTTTTAATCAATCAAATAAAAATTTTATAAATTTCACGAAAAGTAAATTTTAAATCTTAATTTGATGACAAATAATTTTTGCATTCCATTAATAAAATAAATTATAAATTATAAAACAATAAAAATGATAATTTAATAATTTAAACTTATATAAAATTTATATAAACGTGATATCTTAGATTTAATAATATTATAAATTATGAATATTTTAATCACCCATTAATATTGAATACAATTTTATTTAATACTTATATATGTACATGTAACAATAATTTTGCTAACTAATTAAAAAATAATTATTTTTCATTCACTCTATTTCTTTTTAGACATGAAAAATTACTAAAGTATCTGTGACTATTAAATCCAACTCCTGAAACAAAGAATTACCTCAAATTTAATAAAAATAAAATGTATGAAATTATGCTAAATTCATATATACCTAAATTGAGAGGGAAAAATCACAATAAACGTGAATATAATTGGTTTTTAACAGAAAGGTAAATTTCAATAAACATAAAAATAAGGTATAGAGCTGCAAAATCTCGGATAAAGCACAATCTCAATACAAAAAAATTTCTAATAACATCTACAAGATTCTGAGCTTAAGAAATAAAGCAATAAGTCTAGACCATGTTCTAAAATCCTAGATCACAGTCTCCTAGAGGGGAACTGTTTATTGCAAATCCTATATGAATAGGATGTCTGAAATTCAAAGTAAATTTGAACTATAATTGCAAATGCCTAAATAATAGTAAATAAGAAGGGAAAGGAATGAAATAGAGATAACAAAATTTAGACTTGTTTAGTTATGAAAAATAAAGACTGTTTTTTGAAAAATTATTAAAAAAAAAAAAAGAAAATTTGAAAGTGTTTAGTTATCAAAATTTTCTAAATGGAAAATTTGAAAATAATTTTCTAAGTTTTTTAAAATTAAATTATATTATGGAAAATTATTTTATAATGTTTTTCACTTTTTTCTAAAATAAATATTTATGAAAAATAATAGTTATACATTTGATAAAAAAAAAAATATTTAAATAAAAGGAACCTTATCATATTTTCTTATTTTCTAATTTTTAATTTGAAAAATAAAAATATAAAAAATTGAAAAATAAAAAATATTTTTCATAACTAAATAATATCTTAACGTTTTAGCTAATATCTTGTCTTATATCTATTTCTCCTAAAATTTACAATTTAGAATTTTATTAATATAATCGAAATTGTACTCAATGCTTTATAATAATTGAATTAAAATTTCACTCTTATAATAATTGAATCGGAATTTCACCTGCATCTAAGATAGTATAAATATTATTTGAAATTTTTTATCTCTTAAGGACACACAAGCAAAGCTATAACAGGAGTAGGATTTGAACTTTTTGTTAGGGTTTTTAGCTCAAGCAATATATGCGATTGCTTGAACCATTACACCCTAGGTATCTAGTTTGAAATACCTAACATGCTGCCCCCAATTAGCATATATAGGTTTACACTAGGGTTAAACCAGTTAATAGGCTCTTGCCTATTAGGCCCACTACAAAGGTTCATTATCTATTAGGATTATTTAATATACCCAACAATCTCCTCCTATGTTTTACATATAGCACTTTTCAATAGATAGATAATATAATGTTCAAAACAAAATATTGAATCATTATATCATAAAAAGATTCATAACTCAAAATATGAATTTTTTAAGCACACTATCAATTTTAGAAATAAACTAAATTGATGCAAATAAATTAAAATATAAATAATAAATATTTCAACATAGAGTTTTAGAAATTTAACTAAACTCAATCAAATATGGGTATTTTAACTTGTAAGTGAACTATTTATTCAACTGAAAAAGAAAATATAATAGTCCCTCACAGTCCAGAGTTTTAGAGGAATTATTCATCAAGTAGATCATCCTCATTAGAAGTCCAGTTCAGCTCTGCTTCTTTATTTTCGTCATTTCCTGTAAGTTAGCAAATATGAATTTCATATGAATTCAATCATTTGTATAACTCTTTAAAAATGTCTAGTTCATCCAAAAAAACTTAGCACAATACTACAATGACTGAAAATAATAATATATTAATGTCAATTAAGCATCAATACCAACAATACATCAATGTCAAATAATATACATCAATGTCAAAACCAATAAGCATCAATGTCAAGTTTCTTTATAAAAACAAGATCTAAATAGTTTCTTTTCCAAAAGAACCATTTCATGTTTTTTATGTGGAATGTTACAGCTGCCAAGTTCAAATCTAGTTAAGCTGTATCATCAAGTATGGAATGATACAACCGCTCAGGATAGAACATCCAAATGGAAATAAATTATC